>LUGF01055674.1:296315-314892 GCA_001625245.1 Calycopis cecrops | reverse complement strand
ACACGTGTAATCGTGATTCATCGTACATGTCATAGGTACAGGAGTGAGTGCACGCAATTTGCATCCGGCGCTCTCTTTCCCACAGAGCGTATACGTGCACGCAAACAATATCGTGTAACACCCCGCGACACAAAACACGCTCGACGTATCCGCAATCAGGAGTGTGTTCTTCTTGCTGTAGTACAATACTGTAGTATCAAGTCACAAGTGCTATGTAGGTAGTGTGATAGCAGTGGCGTAACTACGGGATAGTAGATACAAGTCAGCAAAATACCACAGGCTCCCCAAAGAGGCCCCCGGTCAGAGGAGAATCCCAACTAAAAAAAGTTGTGTGCTTTAGACCACACAACTGAGGTAAAACTTAATTATTGATTTTCATTACCGTAGTTACAATGACATCACATGTCATTCGATATTTATTTTTTAAATACAAAAAGCATAGACTTAATAAACTTTTTATTAAGTCTATGACAAAAAGTTTCAGAATAAAAGACTTTTGTTTACGCATTTTATCATTTTATTACTTTTGATTATTTAGAAGTTATTAACTCAACTTATCATAAACAAACCGGACAAATCTCCGTGATTTTTGGTTTACTTTAAGTTACTGTATACGATGTTTATTATAATTAAATTAAAAAAAAACCCTATAACTGGATAACAACTCAATGTTGTAACGTCGTATTGTCGTCGACCGCTGAAGGTATACGTATTGTTACGATTATTAGATCGAAGACACTATAATGACATAGGTGCATATTTTTATTAACATTTTACAATGCTTTGATAAACAAAGGCAACTTGTTGAATAAGTAGGTATAATATATCTATCTACTTGCGGCAGTTTCTTAAAAGCTATAAATTTTTTATTTAAATAATTAATTTTTTAAATTTCTACAATCGGATGCTGCGCCTGGAAACCGATTGAATCCGTGTGTAAATATTATCTGTACGATTTATGTTCGTAAGCTTGATTCTATCACAGACGTAGATTTTTTTATCTTTCATGGTTTGAACGCGCTATTTTTTTATTTTTGGTCGATTTTTATTTAATTCTTGCTGTTGGCGTGTTGTAAAACAACACATTATTTTATTATATAATGAAATAAGATCATAATATAATGAGCAAAAAATTTTGTTTTTTTTTATAATATCATGACACGCTGTCAAAGGTCCGAAGTTTTTGAATTATAGATCCGAGTTAGTTTTGCTCTCCGAGTTTTCAGTATAATGTGTATATTCTAGGTATCCTGCGCAGTTGTCTTATTTAAAGAGCTGCCGTAACCAAAACTCGGCTGAGAGAACATTACTGTAACAACTGGCATTGTTCTGGTACAACAAACGCGTTATCTAAATAGAATTAAGTGAACATAAATTGTTATACCAAATCTTCCTAAAATTTGATATAAGTAGTGATGATTTAGTTTTAACACAGTTATTTTGAATGTTTAATATTTCTAAAAGATTAGAAATTTTTAAAATACCTACATAAACCTGGCCCAGTGCGTGAGGCCCTTTCCTCCAAGTATTTCACAATTAATATAATGTAGATTATACAATTTATTAGTATACAAAAAATGTTAAATTTCTTTTTATCAACCTGAAGAAGTTAGATAATTTTATTGAGTATTGTAGGTTTTCTTCATAAATAAATAAATGAAAAAAATATCAAAGAAATTACATGAAGTTGGAATGCGAGTGATTTGTAGATTTTATTTTATTTAAAAATCTTATACATGATAAAATAGAGGCATTAGCAATATAATCAATATGTTTTGTCAAATGGACATAATTATATTTTGAAAATGTCATTTTATTACTGTTTAAAAAGTGTTTTGGAAAAACAATTATCGTTTTTTATAAGTTACCTACACAGAAACGTTAATCTGTTCTATAAAGCGAATTAATACATGTTAATACTATATTATTATGGTATATGTAAATTTAAAAAAACCGTAACACGCATATTTTATTAAGTATTTATCTTATTTTAACTTTAAAAAGGTTTAACTCCAAAAAGGTTAACCCCGTCTCCGAAAATTCGACACAGACTTTCGTCTTTTGTACCATCTTAATTGCATCCTGTTTTAAGATTTCATCTTGAATTTAATATTACTTTGCCGATCGACAGTATGACAGGTATAAAATATTAAACGTAGACAATTTTAAGGGACCATTATTTTTTAAGCACGAAAGCACGATTTTCGCTGCGAGGACGGTTGACCGAAACGTAATAATATAATAATCAGTGATTTGTTATTGTTTGCATGCAGTGTGCTGAAATTTCAATTTCCCGTAAGATTGAGAGATTTTACCGCAATAAAAAGTGTTTTTGGTGTTGACCAAGCTTAGTATCTATACACCACAAAAAGTTTTGACAATCTCTATTGAGACTAGCTGACTGCGTAGGGCATATTATAGTGGATAAGTGTGTGTGCAAGTGCACTTTCTCCTCTTTATCCGTATTTCTTTGGTCGGCAATACAGGACTGAAGAGAAATACAGCGCAGGAAAGATGTGATCTCCGAGACACAGGGGTATAACTTCGCTATCTACCTAACTCCAGACTGTTATGAGAAAAACTTTACCTCTTTAATCTTTTTAAAATGCAAATATCTCAAAGAGGTAAAGTTTCTAGTGTGGGACAGAGTAGATCTAATCTCTCTTAATTTTTTAGTGCCCGGTGTACAAGAAACCAAACCGTACGGGACTTAATTTTATAACACCACTATGGATGGTCACCATCAAGAGTCCAAAAATAGTAAAGTTGGTACATATTTTTACTCACTTGCCCAAAGTAGAAAGTCCCAACCCTTCAAAGGTCGCAGCAATTTTCAGACCATTCGGGTTCTCGGGCCACTGTATCTTGTCCAAATCGGCCAAGTTTTCTATTTTATCTAATTCCGAACACAATATATTCAATACCAAATATGTACCATCAATATCGGGTATTTCACTTCCACCCCATACAGTTCTTTCTCAGCCAGGACGACGTGTACAACAGCCGTACTAAGACGAAGAAGACACAGGTAGGTAATCCCCTGCCTAGGTATGAAGCAGTGGCGCGGTGGTAGTGGTGGCGGAAGGCGTGGGCGGTGTGGGCGAAGGCCCACGAACTCGTGAGTTTACCTAATATTTATCATTTACATTATTAAATATTGTCTAAGTTAATTTAATAGATTAATATATGTGGGGCATAATCATGACAAAATCTGAATGCATTTGATTATTTTAAGATTATTGAAAGTTTTGATTCATATTCTGATGGTCAGCAACCGAGTAAGAAATAAGAATTTGTATAGTTTTTTTGCAATCCACTAGCTATGATTAACTATGCAGTATTCGTATTTCAACAAGTACCTATCAGTGGCCATTTCATTTGTAAGTAAACTCTGACCCCCTTATTAATAAACCTAGAATAACTCTACCCAAGGAATAACCTAGTAATAAACTGACAACTGTCAAATTCCTTAATAAAAAACACATAAAAAGTATGGAATTTGACAGATGTCACTCCAGGCAAGTACCGTCTTCGTGGAAGACCGCCAACGTGCACCCGGTGCCCAAAAAGGGCGATAGATCGGACCCGTCGAATTACAGGCCTATCGCTATTACCTCCCTTCTCTCCAAGGTCATGGAGCGTGTGATTAACACGAAGCTCCTCAGATACCTAGAAGAACACGATTTGATCAGCGACCGTCAATACGGTTTTCACATCTGTATTTCACAATCTTCGTAAATACATTACATGATTTTGATTAATAATTCTTGATTATTTTGGTACATATGTATGTGCATTTATGTTTGATTTTATAATAAAACGTAAGCTCTCTATTGTTTTATAATTTACTAAATTCAGTTTTATTTCAAATGAGACTCAAACTAGGGCTATTCTAGACGCCCTTAAACACACATTTCAGTAAACAGGTACACTACAATAAGTAGGTACCTACTAAATTATTACATCGTCGTCCAAATAACCTCTCTATTTCTGCTTTGGATGAATGCGAACTTTTTATATTCGCAGTTGGTACTTCTAAAGTAGCATTATTTGATAACAACACAAGTTACTGTTGTGTTATAGCAGAATAAAATAAGCCTTTATTTTTACTTTTTATAACATTTTAAACAGACGATTTTTTGTTTTTTTTTTTAATGTTTGACGTACAGGTCGGCAACGTAAATTTGATTCTTGTAATAGCTTATATCTGATGGACACGAATTCCGATCAAACATAGTTCGCAAACTTCATATGCCTCAAACAAGATTAGATAAAAAGTAAATTTGTAAGAGTTTGCAAATTATTCTCTGTTTTTCTATTCTTTTTCTACTGCACAACTATTTTTATTTCTATTCTAGAATCGGACTTTATAGTCACGAGCGCAGATGTTTAAATGTTTAAACGCTGCTTAAATCATCTGTCATAGATGCAAATAGGCCGATGATGATGAAGCTGTGACATTTTGCACTGCACAAAACATACAACATAAGAAACGACATATTTGCCGAAGTTATTTGTGAGCATTCTGTCTCTGATTTGATCTAATTAATATGGACTGCCTTTGTGTAGCACATACACAAAGAACACAGCACCGGACGGTGCTAAGATCAAGAACGACGATAAAAAAAAAAGATTTTTTATACAGCGTTTCTGGCCCCTTACCGCCCCCTCTGAGCATCTAGTGCCCACAAGGGGGCGTTATCGCCCACTTTGGGAAAGACTGATCTACACTAATGTTGTAACAATTTACTTATGTTTCCAATACTTGACTTATAATAACTACTGTTTAGCTCAGACAACAAAAAACTAAATCCGATATTTAGATTTTCTAGCAGCCGCATTTGCATATTGGCTTTTATTGCGGTGGGATAAGGTTTAATATCTTTTGTATGAATCTTAAATATAGTAATATAACTCACAAAGAGCTTGTGAAAAGCTCTCACAAGATTTGAGAGGTAGATAGTGGCCAATATACGTGGACAGGTTAAATAAAACCATTTAAAAACCAATTCCTGTTATACATGACTAAAAACGTGAATTTATGGATAACACCAAACATAGATCGAGTCGAAAATCTCACGTTGTTCGAAACCCTCCTCCCCCTGTAACGTATCGTAACGTTTTACGAGAGCCCCCTCCCCCCCAAATAGCGTTACGCAATATTTGAACGCTCCCTTGCTTCACAAAGATAAAAGTTCGAAATTTCGACGCAGTTAAGAGATAAAAAATCGTATTATAGTAGTACTGAGAGCTGCTTTTTACTAACTCAACACCGTAGCTTATTTTTGGATATGCATAATAATTCCTATAATGTTAGCACTGAAAAAGGATTTGCAAAAATATTTTAGACACTCAGAAAGAGCCTTATTTTGCATAAAACCTTTTTACGTGAAAAGTTGCTTGAGGCATATTTAATATTCAAGGCATAAACGAGGCTCTACACATGACCCTTGTGAAGGGGCATTAACAAACAGCGCTAGCTCTCAAGTTATTCTACTGAGAACAATAACTTTGATGTCAATTTGTAGGTAATATCCTTAAGTTTTAGCGCAGTATTAAAAACAGTGATATCAATGTGCTAGTTTTTGAAATATGTTAGAAAAATGGAAAAAAAAACAGTCAATTATAAAAATTTTGTATGAGTAATCATAATTTATGTTGTTTAATATCAATTTACCAGCCCACGTAAACAATTATACTTGCTACACATTTTTACGAATTTTCACATTTACGGGGCTAGACAGCCCCGCTAACTAGTGGCTAAAATGTGAACCAATATCGAAGTTTATTACCCTCCAGAATGTGCTAGACAGTTTTCAAACATACGATATTGTCACACGATTGTAGACCGTATATGTATATCATATATGCCACACAACACATTTACCCTAATATACCATGACCTGTCACAAAATCCAATCGCAAAGAAAAAAGATTTTATTACTTGCACTGCATTCTTAACGCGAACGGAGAGGAGTATCAAATAAGTTGGGGTCTTGCAGGCCACGCAAGTTTCGGTGTATCGCGTGGACGCGCGCTGCTCCCGGAGCCCTGAGCTCTAGCAGCTGCGCCACCAGCTCCAGGTGCCGCTGCCAGGGGCTCCGCCGGCCCTCAAACCGCTTCTCCTGGTAGACCAGCCGCCTCCCGGTCGCCGTCTACGGAAATATCTCATCCCACACTATCCCACTGCCAGTACATTTTTGTGGGATAAAATCCTGTGTTAATGCAAGTTACTCTCTACGTGTGTGCCAAATTTCATGAAAATCGGTTCAGTAGTTTTTGCGTGAAGGACTAACAAGCAAACAAACAAATAAACAAACAAACATACAAACTTTCGCATTAATAATATTTTTAAAGTGCCGTAACTTAGTTCCACATGATATGAAACTTTTTCGTTGTAATGCAGGGCGGCCGTAGGGGATTACTCGGAAATAATATATCACCGGCGCCGTATCTCATCTGAGGACCCAATGGACCCTAAACTTTTGTATGCTATTAATTCTACTTGTAAGGTCATTTATTTAGAGAAATGTACATTATTCAGCTTTTTTTCCAAAAATAACTGTATGGCGCCGCACTCCACCACCACACGCGTCTGGTCCGACGTGCCGGACGCTATGTTCGTCAGCGCCCACGCCGCTTCAAACTGAAATTTGAAAAACCTGTAATACAAAGTATGGACCAGCCATACTACTGCCACCAAGACAAAAAGACAGGACATATAGGCAGCAGGAACTGATAGAAGGAATGTGGGAAACGGCCGTATGTAACTAACACTTTACTTATTGCCAATATGATTACAACATGACGTGTGTAATTATTTATTTATATTTATGTCCTTTATCACGACTACCATTACAGTTTAACCGAAAAAAAATCGAAATGTAAATAAAAGTAGTGGAACGTCTCACCGGCTGGGGAAACCTCATTAAGTCGTGAGTGTGTTTTATGATTTGTTTAGAGAGCTTAAATGTGCTCAATAATAAACGGGTATTTGTTTTTTATCGTATCTAATGGAGCCTATTTTGAATATCAAGATCAGACTTTAAGCCATTTTTTTACATTTTTCGTAATCATCTAAGTTATATTCTTAAGTCCATTACTGTGCTGTTTTCACATTTCCACTCGAAACTTTTAACTTGTTACAAGGTTTTATTGAAGCTACAAGCGGTACACTTAAATAACAAGAGGCGCCTTAAATTTTAATTTCTTTTGATAAATATTTTATCAAAGATTACGCAAAAAATTCAGGATGTTTGTTAAAGTAAAGAAAGACACGAACCAGTAGAGAGTATTCACTTTTTAATAAAAAGGTCTTCCCTTACAGCGATTACTTCAGGCTCCCATCATCAGATCCTGACCTGGGTGCTATAATGCTGCAATGTTTACTCTTTCAAACGTAATAGGAATTATCCAAATCAGTCCACTGGCTTCGGAGTAGATGGAAAACAGTATTGAGAAGTGAATGTTTTTATTTAAAATTTGATTATATAAATCACTTCTTGAACGTCAACAATTATAACTACCACCACTTGACAGATAGAAAATTTGGTTGAAGTTTTTCTTACTGGCTCAGTGAGAATGTTGAGAGCCTACGACTCTACGAAAAACAATAATACCGTACGCAAAGGGAGGTCACAGAAAAATTCTGTTTACGGCTTTTAACAAACAAAATGACCATTTTTATCCTTAAAGCTCTAAGTAAGCTTCCCAATCAGTAGACAGTGCAACGTGGGCATTATCCGACTTGAGTTAAGGGTTGGTGGGGTGTTAGCTGTGAAGGAGAGACTGAACCATATTTTTGTGTAACACAAGTCCTTTCGGTACTTATCACGGGCCTAGGCTAACGTGGTGTGATAAATCCACAGATAATATTATTATCATCCTCACACGAGATAAAATATTGTGCAATTAGCACTATAATTTATATCATACTAGAAAATTGTAGATATCTTACCAACTATTTCTTACGGCGGTTTGATTTGAGCTCTGCAAGAGGGCACTGGCATTATTCCCTGAGACTGAACTAACATCGTCGTTCTGGCGACTGGGCGCCGAACGTGTGTGCTGTTGTCTGTCAGGGTGAAGTTGTGGTCATATCAGTCCGAGCAGAGTCGATGCATTAGATTAAGCAAATAGTGAAGTTATTATTGTTTTTTAAACCAGATTAGCATACCGTTCGAATGGGGATAGACTGTAGAAGTTTTGAAAAATCTGAAGATCGCTATCTTTCTTACTTTTTTTTTCGTGTAAACTTCAATGTTCTGTCAATTTTCAGTTTAGCCCACACATACGTACAGACAAATTCTAAAAACTTTTTGGCTTCGATATTGATAGTAGATTATTATTTAAAAGAATACTTGGAACGAGAAAAAATGTTCATATCCTAGGGGATAAAAAGTATCTAAGTCACTATAATCTCCTCGTGATTTTAATGTATTTCATTCGAACCCTCATTTACAAACTGTTTTATTTGTACAATACGAACGAATGTTCATCCAAATTCTATTAGTCTTTTTAATTGAACTTAGAAGCATTTACTAATTATTACTTAAACTAGTGATTTGTGGGTCTTAGGGAAAGACAAGGGTATTTTAATTGGGCCAATTCATTGAATGAGTTCCACAATAAATTAAAATAAAAAAATCTTAAAAAAAGATTTTGTTCGCGCTCTAAAGGAAGAAAATAAAATTTCCTTTTAAATTTTAACTATCAACTTAAAAACCATTACTTATACACAGTTTATTTTATTTTAAAAACATCATAAATTATGTTAAAGATTCTACCCGAACTAACATACAAACATGTAGGATAAATGTGTGCGAAGGCACAGGTACAATTTTTAATCCTTTATGCCGTTGGGATTGTAGTCTGGGACATTAGAGACACTTATATCAATTTTGTATCAATTCGAATACAAATGATAATACTTCTATCGGTCATAGTTATACTTTATTAAAGCTGGCATACATTCAGAACTGATATTTTAGAGTCTCTCTAAAAATATTTAAGTATTTAAAACATATTTTTTTAAATTTAAAATATCTGTGGACTTACCTACATATATTATATTATATTGTCTATTAATTATACTTATATTATCTTACTACGTTGCCCTGTGTTACGTAGGTTCCGTAAGTACTTGTATTAACACGGACAATGTCACGAAAAGCCGCTAGTCTAGTTTTAAGACTCATCACAATAAATGAGCTGCAAATGGAACACGACGGAGGCTGCAACTAGAACGTGCCCTACTTATCGACGCCATACTTTATAATAAAATCACAAGTTGATGTATTTTTGTTGAGATACAGGTTTTTTATGATATAAATGCATAATAACAGCTGCCACGTGCCACAAACACCATTTTTTACCGCGTACATCAGTACTATGGAACCAGCTGCCTCCCTCGGTATTTCCGATCCGATATGACTTAGGGATCTTCAAGAAAAAAGTATTCCTCTTTCTTAAAGGCCGGCAACGCGTCTGCAAGACACCTAGTTTTGCGACTTTCATACCATACAACTATTATTTAATTTAGAATCTTAATGTGAGAAGTGTCCATAGTGGAGTACCTATCGCTTAACTTTATCAATATTTAGGCCGTATGCACACTATAAAAATATGAAAAATAATATTAAAAACAAAGAAATAAAAATGCTTAAGCAGGCCTACTGGAATGACGTCTAGAAAAAATGTTTTGAAGGATTTTACTGCATGATAAAAATTGGAAAAGTTATTAACAAATTAAGATGAAAAAAAAAAGGTATTTCGTTTTTTGGCAATAACTCAAAAACTATTAATATTTAAGAAATTAAAAAAAAAGATTCTTAAAGAGGAGGAAATTTCCAGGACAAATAAAAACAGAAATCTATTTTATTTACATCGTCTTATTCACGTGTTTAAATAGATCGAATTCCTTGCTAATGATCGTAGATCTAATGCTATGGCCGATGGTGGACTTGGTCCATGCGAAAGATTGTGATGTGTAATTCGTGATAGATTTAAGCCTATGTTAGTGACACTGGGACCGTCAAGGTCATATGACGTCAGTGGTCTCTATGAGCAACATATTCATATAAGATTCACAGCTAATGATGTTCGCACAGTTATAAAAGAAATGTCGCGAGGAAAGTCGCCAGGCCACGATAGTCTAAGCATTGAACACCTTAAACATGCAGGCGAACATCTGCCCCGAGTCCTCGCCATGTTCTACAACGCGTTCAGGGCTCTCGCAGTCGCGCGTCCATAATACTTACTTCTTACGATGATATCTCATAAACTATTCATCTGATTGATATAGTGTACAGGGCAATTTTAATCTGCATTAAATGCCTAAGCTAACTAACATATTCATTTGGATAAGGATTAATACTGAACTAAAGAAAATTGCTTTGAAAATAACGTAATTTTTTAATTAAAAATTTGAGCATAAAAGTGACTATTGTAAGTAAACAATAAGAGATAGAGATATGTTACATTAAACTTTTTTGTAGCATTTTTATAGATTTTGAATTCGCTAGTACATTAGTCAACTATATCTTTGATAGTTTACGCGGCGTTTGCATGGAAAGCTCCCAGTTGGCGAGAATTTTGGCGACCTCTTCAATACTTAACGCCGTATTTCTGCTAATTTACATAAAAGCATAGTAATTTATATGCGTAAATGTTCCTCAAAAATCATTCCTTCTATTGTTGAAAACCGTATAAAAATCCGTTGAGTAGTTTTTGAGTTTATCGCGTTCAAACAAACAGAAAGACGCAGCCGGGCGACTTATTTTTGAGCTCTACAACTTTTCTATAGAAGTCAACCATACATCTCTAACCATTTAGGCAGCGTTCGCGAGAATCGTTAACGTATGGCAGCTTTTTCGTCGACTTACTCCACAATTTTGACTACCACGAAAAATCCTATCTATTTTCCGGGATAAAATACAGCCTATACGGATCCGAAGTTATGTTTCATGGCTGCCGGCTGTTGTGGTCATTTAATTGTTTATATTGTTTTATTATCAACGAGATGAAACTTATGGTCGTTGAATTTCATTTTTTTTTCGTTAAAAAAAATTATGCACCCTCCAACCGAGCTGGGCGAAATAACCGAAAGGGTGTATCGAATTCGGTAAGAAGAGCGTGCCAGAAACCTTGTGGGCTTATTCACAACAACTTTACTAAAGATCATCACATGATCAAATGTATAGTTTACGATTCTATAAAGAACATACAGACAAACATTCATTTTATATATAAAGATTTTTTATTATTTTTAAACTCCACAACGGGCGAAGTCGCGCGAATGGTTTAATTTTTAAAACTTTAATGTTCTAGAAGTCAAAGTCTAAAATATTTTATATGCAAAACTAACTTATTTGCATTTTTTCGAGCGTCCATATGAGATATGGTTAAGATTGCTTTATTGAAAAATAGCCTATTTAATTACGCATCTTTTGATGCTAAAAGAAAGCTACATAATACGGAACCCTTATAGGATCGCTTTGTTGTCCGTCTGTCTGTACGTCTGTCAAGACCTTTTTCTCTAAAACGCGTGAAGGGATTAAGCTGAAATTTTTGTGAAATACGAAGGTCAGTTACGTCTTGATGCCTTGAAAAAATCACACTTCTAAGTTAACGAAATAAAAAGTTATAGCCAATTATGCGATTCTAACGTTATTTGGACCAAACAGCGAATGTTTCAATAGAAATGAATGATTTTTGACAGGCGAATAGAGTAATTTTTCTCTATATATGAAAATTTCAGCTTCATATTTATTGTGTATGGCGTATCTATAAGTAGTATAGTGGAACTTAGAAGTATGATTAAAATAGAAAGTAGACTAACAGAAACTAGTAGAATGCTAGATCACAATACAATTACACGTATATTTTGAATGCTGATCAGAGAAAAAAAGCTGTTTAAATAAATACAATCTACTTAATAATTTACAAGTATTGTTGAAACATCTCTAGTTAGTACTTTATCAGTTTCTAATACTTGACAATAATCTAAGTGTCTTCCAAAATACAAATTACGCTTAAGATGTCCACTAAGATGGTTACGTCGCCGCACTATCTTCGCGCTGATGATCAACAAATCAGGCCGAGCGACCGTCCAAATTTAAAAAGCCAAAAAATTTTGTATATTACTGGTAACATTATCTAAGTTTATTTATTATTTTATTTATTCAAACTATAATAATCATGTAGATATTTTGGGATAGGAATCCCGGGGGAATTGTTCCTTAGGAACTATTTCCAAACTTTACTTTTTTAATCATGTAAAAAACATGTCCGAAAACGTACAACAGACATTGATTTTATTTGAAAACATAGTGTGTAATATATATTTAATAATATGAGCTGCTATCGGCTAGTTTCTTTTGAACTATGCATTATAGAGATATAGTAGGACTAACTCACATTGGACTTAGATTCAAAAAGTGTTAGATGAAAAGCAGTAATTAAAAGTTTTAGTACATGGAAGCCACATGATGCCAACATCGCAATATTGGCTCTCAATGAATGTTGACATCAAATCAAAATCTAATTCTAGCTATTATTGAGGCACGGCAGTCCATCTAACAAGTTTCAATTTTCAATTGGCGGCAGTTCGTAACAGCATACCATAAATCACAAAATCAATAAATTACTTTGTGTTTTATGATTTTATTAAATACATTTATTTTATTAATTTAATTAACATACATGTTGCATACATAATTAACATGAATGTCTTCGTCGCCTACAAATGCTTAATTGTTTAAAATGTATTACAATATTTTGTGAAACACTATTAAGTCATGAATTAAATAACTTTTCTTCTGCTCATAATTGAACATAGGCATATATATTATGTACCCACTATTGCATTTTGAGAAGAACAATAATAAGAAAAAGAAAAAAAATTCTAACAAAGAATGTAATAAATCGTTCCCTTAATTGTTGTTAATTCATTAGAAAATCAAAATGGATACGCAGTATTAAATATTATATTTTGTTTAATGTGACTTATAAAAAAGAATGGTATTGTTATATACAAGGATTGCAGTTAGTGAAACTTTAATATTCAGCTTAAATTTACGTGACAATTGTAACCATTAACCTGCGATGTTACGTGCTACGTATTTTTCTAGATTACACTATAGGTACTTTTTATGCTAGTTAAACTACTTGTGGCAGCGACTTCTTGCATAATTTTCTTTCCCATTTCACTGTTCTTGAACATTATGTAACAATGACATATGTTAGCTAGGAATCTAACTCTAGTTTATAAACAGTTTATGTACTTAATCGTTAGGCGACGCTCGAAGATGATGATGATAATTGTACTAAAGAAATACTAAAGATCCTATCGTTACAGTCTATGAAGATCATATAAACAAACAAACAAATATTATTTTTTATATCTCATATAAAAAAGATTATATTATACGCTTACCAATAAGTGAGAAATTTGTGGAAAATCACATCAAATGATACTCGTTTACATTATCTACTAAAATATGAGTGTATTGTAGTTTACCTATCAAGAATCATTAAATTTTAACGATTAAATCGGAAAACTGATAAATTAGATATACTTAGGTATTTAATAACTGTAAAAACTCATTACAAACATATTTTTCCAGTTGGTTTCATACAAAATGTATGCACATTTTATCAAAGTAAAACTGTCTACTTACGTAAATGGTAACTCTAATTGTTGGTATTTCGAAGCTGTCGGAGTGCGAACCACTTAGAAGGTTTTTTTTTTCATAAATTAATTATACAAGGACCGCACTGCCGCTGCCTACAAGCAGCTGTAGTCACTCACCACCTAATTTATTTTTTGCTTCTCATCTGAAAATAACACAATACTTTTATCACTAAGTATATAAAATATAGTCTTCTTTTTACAGTACAAAGCTATTTTTCTTTACTTTGTGCTGATCAGTTTGTTAGCAACTGCCTATCTTTTTGGAAAATGAGACTTGTGGTCATTTTCAAGATTTTTCAGAATTGTTAAAACCAGTAACATCTGTAAAACTCGGGAACTACATCATTGACTGCAACATACGTATCGAGTGACATCGTAGAACAGTATAGCTAAAGATGAATTTGACGTGGTCTCATTCTAACAAACACATTTTGTACGAATATTACCTACCAACTTGTGTATTCCTGGCTGTTTCCCAGAAGAACCGAAAATGATGTATTAAAACCGGCGCCAATTCAGGAGCACATGTTCTCAGCACAATCGGTGCTATGCCATCTCGGGCCTACTTGACTTATGATGTCCGGGGGAAAAATTCCGGAAACTAAACTGCTGCTAGGTTAATTAATAACCACATTTCCACATATTGTGTGGTAGAATTAACAGAAAACTTGCTATCAGTATCAAAGGTAACCGAAAATGGTGGTGAAGTGTTATTTAAAGAAAACAAAGTAATAATAAGTAAAGATAAAAATACTATTTTAATTGGACACAAAAACTTCAATGGTTTATATAAAATTGACATCCAGAAAGATAAGATTGGTGCGATCTGTAGGCACAGTAAGTGAACAACTGTAGGCGTAGCAGATTTGCTCGTAGTAGTTATATCATGGGTGTGTGTGCAGTTTATATTACCTTATTTATATTATTCTGTATTGTTCGGATGTCAACCAAATGAAAAATATTCTTTAGTACCACTTTTTTTTTATTTATTTATTCTTTAGTACCACTTTTCTCCCCTCAAATACGCCACAGGAAACTCACTCGCTATAGTGCGTCATGTGCAGAAGATCTCCCCGGTAGCACCGGCTCATTTCGGCTGTAATATGGTACTACCACTTACAAGGCTTAGGTCTCGGTGAAACTTGGTTCTATCATAGGAACATTGGCTAGCTAGCTGACAGTATTCACCGTTTTATCAGTACCGGAACAGGGTACGTCAGTCTTAATCTCCCCCGGTGCGTGCATCCTTCCACGTTAGCATTGGAAGCATATCTGTTCAAGCTATTTTGAATTGCTGTAATTATTTCGATATTATAGTACTAATAATAATATTCAAAATGTTTTAACCATATCTACTAACTATTCAGGAGTGACCTAGGCTATGTGGCTCAATAACATATTATGTTTCATATTCACCCACAGCTGTCACTTGACGCCGGTATCCTGTGAGCTAGAGCTACGTAGGTATCCTCGGTGGTGCTCTCACAATTTGGCATTAATGCAGTGTGGCACTACCTCTTACTATAAACCTGTAACTGAAAACGAAATATTGTACTTATAATCGTACTAATATTATAAATGCGAAAGTTTGTGACAATTTAGGTGATGTCCCGTCTCCCGAAAAAAGATAAAGAAAATAGATATTTAAAAAAGATTAGGTAAAGGCACAGGCAACAACACAACCTCTGTTGAATGAAATAGTAGTGGAAGGTACCTGTGTTTATTTTTGTTGGACTATCATCTGCTAAATATATTCTTACTTCATAAACGTCACTAGTAATTATTGTAGTTTTAAATATTAACGTTTTGACGCCACCACATTAGGCTGGGTTATAAATCCAGCGAGTGAGCTGGCCGTAATGTCATTAAAATGCAAGTAGGTAACTAGTTCGATGTCGCAGAAGTACAATGAGGCTAAACATGAAGCGACCATCATGTCGTCGACTTCATCGGACGACGACTTATTTATTATGGAAATTAGTTATTTAAAATGTTTGTATAATATATTAGTATTTATTATATTAGTATTATATTAATATATTAGTATTATAATTGTATTTCATGACTACTGACGCCCACAAACATCCGCATAGAGGCTATACAAATGCGCTGCCCTCCTTTCTCCTCCCACCTCCATGGGCCACCGGCTTCTTACACACCGCACGAAACACGACAGCACAGCTGTCACTTTGCGCCGGTCTCGTGTAAGCGAGAGGTGAAATAAACGTTTTTTTTAAATAATGTGTGATATTTTTACGACACAATTTTTGTCTCTTCAACGCAGTCTGTCTGTTATATTATACAAGGTAACCTATGTAACCGCTAGACCGATTTTACTGAAACTTTCATTTAAAGATTTAGTAGTTTATAGCGCAGTATATAGACCACTTTTAATTAACATACAAACTTTCACATCCTACTAATATTATACAATTATAATACTAATATAATACTAATATGTATAATAAATACTAATATATTATACAAACATTTTAAATAACTGTTTTCCACAATAAATAAGTCGTCGTCCGATAAAGTTGACGACATGATGGTCACTACAGGCCGATTTCACATAATATTGCAATAAAACTTTGAATAAGTAATTTTAAATAAATAAAAACAGGAGCACACTAAAATTGCTACTTATCTCTGTGACTACCCACAGAAGAAAAAAATAAAATTTAATATCTTTTATCTTTACATAGTTGTATTCTTTGTACTTTCAGCTTTATGTATGTATTTTTTATGTAATTATAGCTGTAGTAGATTTCTTATTTATTATGTTTGTTGTTCCTTATTACATATGTGGTCACTCAAGTTCGGCTAAATGGATTTTAATAGAGTTTCCTTCATTCGTGAATCAAGTAGGTATATACCTAATTGATCTCTGTCAAATTAAATAGAGAGTGTATATACATGTTAACAAGAGGAGATAAATATTATAAGAAAATACAATTCGCGAGCGCATGCCGATAGCAGTGCATATGCCGTGGTCATGTAGGTCGGTGGTAAATTGGAATATCCCGAGCGTTACCGTCTTAATGCGCCACGCGCTAGTTCGATCTTGGATTTAATTGTGCTACGTCGTTTATTATGTAGAACACGATCATAACGCAGCTCAGGTTGTCTGGTAATTAGCGGTACTGAATTAAAAAAAATATTTTTAATTAAAAATAACTTTTTAATTGTAACGAATATAAAAAAAATAAAAATAGTTTTGTTATATAACTAATATATAATCTTTCCATTGACGGCGAAAAAAAAAATCATTCAATAACTCAATTGTGTAAAAACTATATTAATTGGAAGTTTTGTGTTACATAGAGCTTCGTGATCCCCGTGTCGGTGCGCGTGTGGGACGTGAACGACAACGCGCCGGCGTGGCTGAGCGCGCCGCATCGCGCGCGCGTGTCCGAGCTGGCAGCGCCGGGCACGCGCCTGCTGAGCGCCGCCGCCCAGGACCCGGACCAAAACATATTTCTCGGTCACCACGTGCATCACACCCGCGACTCACGGTAGGTAGACGTCACTAACCTTGAAGTCGACACATGTCGTGTAAGAACAACAATATAATATGTATTTTAAGGACCATTTTAAATCGATTTTTATTTAACAAAATATTACAATTAGACTATAAAATTTGTAACAGACTTTTTGGTATTAAGACCATTTAGCAAAGTATAATTAGATATTTTAGACTTGAATACAACATATTATGTTGCATTTAAGTCTAAACTATCTAATTGTAAAAGTATCTAAATATTACAATATAGTTTTCATAATTCCCATGAACATTTTATAAGTATCCTTTTTTTTATATTGATTCATGTACATCTGTTGTGGAACTAGACTAGCGGTTACTCATGCAAAGTCAGAATCAATTCTAGTCATTCATAGAAAACAATTTTTAGAAAACGAAAGTTATAACAAAGCGTTTCTAAAGGTTTAATTGGACGGTGTCAAACAAAGCATATGAATATGATTGTTAATTAGAAGATTTAAAAGTCTTCCTTTAACCTTTGTGAATTGTGATGTGATAAGGGTATACTATTTCGAGCGTATGTATGCTAGTTTTTTTTTCAGCTTTCTATGATCCTTCTTACAGTGTACACTGCATGACTGATCGAACCTTGGTGTCGTTAGGTTAACATGAGTCACACTGGGTATATTAAAGTACCCTAAGCAGTCATGATTTTTTACTCTTAAAAGAAATGGAACATTAATGACATTGACGAATTAGGCGTGCGTGTTCGTGTGTCTGTTCAAAACATAAATGAGGCTACTCGCGACGTGTTACTAGAAGATGTAGGGCGTGTATTAGAGCGCAAGGTGGTCATTTTGAACATTTTTTATAATAAAAACAGTATTTCCGAACATTATTGTGTTTTATTTTTGATTTGCATTAGTGGAACAGTTGCCGCGCGCGCCACGCGCGCTTAGTTGATACCAATCGAATATTTGGAGCGCGTTCGGCGGAACACACTCTTGGCGCGGGTGTTCATGGCACGCGCGCCAGGAGCGCATAGTCGATACCCAGCTTAAAAGTAGCTTGACAACTTTAAAGCGTCTTTTATATACCTAAAATTATTAATACTATTTAGCAACTTCATTCCTGTAGGCATTCTGAAAAATATAAAATTCTAAAAATATTTGATACATGTGTGGGCAATCGTAACAAAGTGAAAGAAACTCCACTAGAAAAACTTAAAATATTGAATAACAGGGACCTCTATTCAGTAGAACATAGACACAAGTCTAGCCACTTACCCAGCACACACACGTTGCGCTACGCTGCGCTACAAGTGGCGCTACGAATTACCGTAGCTTCAGAACCCTGTGCTACGTAGCATTAAGCTGACGCAAACTCATAATATTATTTTTCCG
>LUGF01055674.1:279176-295864 GCA_001625245.1 Calycopis cecrops | reverse complement strand
TTAACATAAAGTCACGTATCTGTCTGTCTCCTACTTACTTACCTTGAATCAAGACATGCGTGCATGGCTGAAAGGGTACACATGCATAAACTAGGTCATTGCTACACTTATGATCAACGATACATTATTGTTAGTGCTCCAGATAATATAATAGTATACGATTTTGGGACATTGTCACCAGATTTATGCCTTTCTTATTTAATATTTATAAACAAATCAACCCGCTTTCCGCTCTCTAATACAATATTTATATCGATATGTTAATAAAAGTTGTTTTACCACAATCCACATCACTAAAGTTCATTGGCCTCATGACAATTTGCAAAGTATAAGGCAGTTCTACCTCTCGCTCACACGAGACTGGCGTAAAGAGACAGCTGTGCTGTCGCGTTTCGTGCGGTGTGTAAGTAGCCGTTGGTCCATGGAGGTGGGTGGAGAAAGGAGGGCAGCGCATCTGTATAGCCTCTATGCGGATGTTTGTGGGCGTCGGTAGTCGTGAAAATGTATCCGGCTGCTCGTTTGCCCTCCTATATTATAAAAAAAAAATCCCCTGCGTCAACAAAAAAACTGGCAGGGTGAAAGATGCAGATAATATTATGTTGCGCTATGAAGATAATGTATAATTTTATAACGAAATTACCAATAAACTCTGGATACTCGTTTGAATATGCTATAACAAAGAACTTTATGCGCGTGTCTGTCATATAGCTCGTATCGCACCGGTGTGCAGATGTTTATGGGCACCGGTAGTCATCAAAAGCTCCTGACTGATAAAGAGATATCTTTTCATAATTCACATTTGTTTCGAGATATTTTTTTCTTTTTTTTTGATGTTTCCACATGCTCCAATGTATTAAGTGATTCGCTTATCTAATATTCTAAGGACATGTCGTTTCTTGTGGAAATAAAATCTTACCTATTGACATTATAAAAATGAAGGGCTACAGACGTCCATAAGCAACCCTCATTCTCATTAATAGTCCACCGAAAACTTCCAAATAGCATGAAACGCGATAGCGCAAAAGAAATATTTTGTGAGAGCCATAGATATCACTACCGGCCACAGGTCATCTTCTAGTACCCACTATATGATGCTGTGTGTACAACAAAATGCAGTACGCTCTGTTCAAGTTTTTATTGTAAAAATTGTAATAAAAAAATATTAATATCAGCTGTTACACTGGTTATTTACTGTTAAAATTAATAGTTAATAGTTGATGGAAAGTATTGTCAATTCTTGGTGGATATTCATGTTATACTTGTATTAATTGATATACTTTTTTATATTATTTCAACTTTTTATTAGGTTAAATTACCTACATTTAATTTAATGAAATGATTTAATAAAAAAAGTGTTTTATTATAAATACTTTAACGTACTTAAATTAACAAAAAGTGGAAATAGTAAAAAAACCGGCTAAGTGCGAGTTGGACTCACTTACGTAGGTTTCCGTAGTAACTTGGTTTTACATAGCGTTTTTACAAACGATAAAGTTGTATTTGCGTTTTTTGAAAACTTCTATAGGAACAGCACTGATAATTCGATATTCAAGTGAAAACTTCTATAGGAACAGCACTGATAATTCGATATTCAAGTGAAAACTTCTAAACTTCTATAGGAACAGCACTGATAATTCGATATTCAAGTGAAAACTTCTATAGGAACAGCACTGATAATTCGATATTCAAGTGAAAACTTCTATAGGAACAGCACTGATAATTCGAAATATGCATCTTTATATTTTCCACATTACAGAACGTTCATAATCTCTTTAATAAAATACTCAAATTCAAATAATTTAATTATAATTGATGCTCACCTATATGATAGGTATGTCATTTAGGATACACAGACAACAAATACAAAATATTTTTGTATTTTTAAGCCTACATATCCTGAAATAATAATAAATTAATATTACATTTTGACATCACTGAAGTCCGATTACAAAGGCTTCTATTAAAGTCCCCGTTAGGCAATAAGTACACAACTTGATTAATAAGTAAACTAATAAATCTGTTTGTACAGGTATCGGTTAGAAATAATTTAATAAAATAATGTATATAGCAGTTATAATTATCGTATCCAATAGCTAGTTAACAGTATGATAGAATCTTGTGAAACCGGCAATTACTCTTACATTTAAACCGATTATAACGACACTACTTTTAGCTCTTACTTTCTACTATAATCTAGACTTTTTTTTGTAATTGTCCCCCTATTGTAAACAGGGCCTTTGCTCCTGCTTATTTTTTTACTGTGCTAGTGTTTTTATTTAATAAACGTAGCATCGTGTGCTAGTTAGCGTTCCACGAAGTAAGTACATATGAATACAATACACAGAATATAATCTAGACTACGAAGTGCTAAAGATATGTACGTGTACTTCAAAATCACCCGTGTAAGAAATCCTTACCATTATCGACCCGTGCTACACCATCGAATACAAAACTACAATATCCATGTAATTCGCGCAGTCGTCACCACATGTTCCCCGGCTATTTATGACAGATCTGCCCGAGTTATATTATGGTGTGTAAAGCCCCTGGCAGCCTGGCAGCGGGGTTGCCAATTACGGGGCCTGCGGGGACCGCCCGGTGAGCGATTATTGCTACAAATCGCTGGTGCTACAACACTGCCATATTTTAATATCCCGTTTGTATAGTACAGATAATTACAGCTACTAAATAGAAAATTCATCACTGTTATCATGTGGTTACTAAAAGTTTGCTTTGCTCGGTAATGTATTAAGACCTTAATCGTCAATTGAAATAAACAAAGATTTATCTATTTTTATTTCAGAAATAGCCGGGTTAGATTGAAGGCATATTTTTGATGTTTTTAAAATGTTTAGTAAAAGCTGGTGCTGCCACACTGCATGCTTGCAGCCGAGTTGGGCACGACCGGGGAGGCACCTCTCGCTTACAGGAGACCCGCGTAAGAGCCTGTCCAGATTGAGCGCGTATTGAAAAACATTTGTAGAGATAACAAACAGTTTTACAACTACATCCGAGCGGTCATTTGTACCGGAATTATTTTTGTCTTTTTAAAAACACATTTTACATTTACAATTTTATAATTTTATTATTTAAAGTATTGAATAATGTTAAGTGGTCACTGATTATTCCTATAAATAAATTCTCTAAATTACTTTTACCAAATTAAATCAAAATAAAAAAAAACCTTATACGAGAAAAAAGAATATTCTATTTCTACATATATCAACTTTTTTTTTACAAAACACCTGCATCGGAGGTGTTTTGTAAAATTAAATAAATTCTTAGTTAAATATTCACTAACAACTGGTTTTATTTATTAAGCACCTACCGAATTACCTTTATAATCTTTTTTTTAATATAAAGTATCTTATGTCATTTCTAATACCTCTAGGAATGTGTTCAAAGTTTCGTGATGATCTTGATCGGTTGAGTATTTATGGCGTATAGCATAATAAAAAAACTCACATTCAAATTAATTATATTATTAGTAGTATAAGGGTTGGTATATAAATTTCGTCACAGCTTTTGAGGGCCGGGGCGCGCGTCGTTAAAGTGTGACAAAGGATGGGATTTGGGAAATATACGGTATAAATATACAATTGATAATACCCAATACTTGATTATATAGCTACGATTTTCAGTAATGATATCCTTACATGTATGTATATACATGCTTAAAAGGAACAACAGGATTTTGTTACAAACTGTATATTACTCATCATTTGCCTATTCTGATGGTCAAGGGACGGTAGTAGAAAACCGAACCTCATGATTTATGCTTAAATACGACAGGTAAAATGGTTACATTGTATTTTTACGAAAAGAGATTACAATTCAACAATGAAGTACTGGCAACCAACGTTTAAACTATAATAAAGTGAAATTATAAAACCAGTACTATCGCTTTGTCGATAGCTATTATTTTAGTCAATATGTGTATGCGCTTTAAAAATATATTTCACGATTTTTGCTGACCAGCGTTATACTACAGTGTAGCATGTTTACAGTGCAGCCTACGTCTTACTAAATGTGTGAATGTTATGCGAGAGGGTACTCGGTAGTGGCTGGATTCTGTCGCAATGTACCTCTTATAAAATAAGTGCACATGTTCACAGCTCCACGCCGCCTGGTGCACATGAATAATGCAGCGCGTCCCATCAGTGCGGTAATGGATTGGTTGCCATTAGCTTAACGAATTGTCGGCGCGGTGTTGAGATAAAACTTCATTTAAATATTGACCGCGTAATGAAAATTGTGTTGCGCTGTGTCTGGCGTTGCAACTTTGTTGTGGTCTTCTGTATGTACAACATTTTGTTGTCGATTAAAAATTGAATTAAAAATTTAACTTAGATACGCGAGAGAGATAGTTGCTTAGTCGTGCCGACATGCCGAATTGCGGTGCAGCAAAATCACAACCTCTTATACTACTACTATTACTTATACCTACTAATCACGTATTTAGACAAACTCTAGGGGAGTTGAAATTACGTTGAAATAATCTTAATGACTCAAAGAGCTACTCATAACATCTTTCTTTCATGACTTCGTCCAAAAGTCAATATTTTTAGAGTATGCGTAAGTATGCATATTTTTTTTATAGCACAGGAGGAAAATGAGCGGGTCATCTTAGTAAAGTGATCACCAACGCCCACATACATCTGTAACACCAGAGGTCTAAGAGATGCTTTGCCGACCTTTGAGGAAAGAATAAGCTCTTTTCTTGAAGATCCCTAGGTCGTATCGGTAACGGTTCGGTTTAGTTCTCTATCTGATTATATTATTTAGGATGCGATTTTTCAAAGATACTCCGAAGATAGTCCTCTCCCTAGCTCACTGAGCGACCTTTAATTGGCGGACAAGCCCATCGTGTTTAAATTAAAATTTATATTTACCATAGCCATAAGTGCCGACATCCAAGACCCATAGGCGATCACATTTGTCTGCTTTGATCCGATAAACCGTAGTGAGACCGTTATCACAATCACCTAAACGATTTCCACTGAAACTCGGATATGGTATTAGTTTAGGTGAAGGATGGTGTGGCGCATCCAACGGTATATAGTTTAACGTTGCGGGAATACCTAAAAAGAAAAAATAACATAAGTTTTTCTTACTGTAATAGTGCTAAAATATCTTCAAAGGTTTTGAACGAAATTGAGATCATAAGACCCACAAATACAACACGCCACTAGACTTTGCCTTTGTTGACTTTCACAAAAGTTTTGACTGTGTTGAACTCGGCTCGGAACTTTTTTTTTGTTAACACAGGGGAATATATTTACCTTTGATATCTAGGAGCCCGGGAGGCCCCTAGACCTTTGTCGGACTCGACACTTGGAAGTGCAATACCGACTAAGCCCCTGCCTGGGTGCCTTCAGCCGATATAATTGGAGTATACCGGATCTACAATCAATAGGATCCCTCCAGCGACAGGCTGGCCTCGGCGAACAGGCCAGACTTCTCCTCCCTGGGGACTGTCTGGCCGCCTCTGCACAGTCCCTACTATGTTCAAGGTTTCCATCCTAACCCCTAGCCCCAATACTCTAAAGGAGCACGCCACCAATTTAGGCAAATTCACAAATACATATATAGAATATAACGATATATATATAGCGTAACTATGAACTGAAAGCATGCATAGCGCTTATTTACTTAGGCATAGGCTGAAAGCAAACAAATGCTTACAATTTACAAAATTAAAAATTTCTACTGTCAAAACGAAATTAAAATTATAGAACATAAAAAAAAATGGAAAATGACACTACACACATCTCATCGAGCAAAAATATTTCATATCACTCAACATTCAGTAATAATAATTTAAAATCTAATTAACATAGGTCTACTACCTAATATTGTTGCCTAAAATCTGCCAAACCAAAAAAAGAACAAAAATAACACATTTGTGACAAGTCGAGACTTACCATCATTATCACACCCGAAATAGCACTTCAATCTAGATTTATAGGGCATGGTTAAGTCAAGTCAACAATTCCAAAATCGGGAGCAGCCAGTTGTACAGGTATCTTGCGGTAAAAAGCGATGTGAAAGCAGTATCGATATCCACATTCGAAGCCAAGTGATGTCAGGTGTGCCAAAGTATCAAATTGAATTTACCTATAAAATAAAGTAAAAATAGGATGAGCAAAACTGTAAATAGTTTTTCTGCGATTAATAATAAATTGCCACTTTCTGGATGACCTTTAGCTGTCAAATATTCACTTCTACCAAATTCCATAATTCTAGATCAATTACTGATAGCAGAATAAGTTTATTTGACATATGGATTACTAGACAAACGCAGAGCGTTGTGAGCGAGAGAGTTGAATAAGGACTCCATATTTTCGGGATACCGAACCCAGAAAAGTACAATGTCTTACGCATTCAGTATATTTCTTGCCAAGGTCGGCAAAGCCACCGGAGACCAGGAGCCGATAGCACCAGTGCACCTTAAGGTAGAAAATGTAGCCACAACTGCGATGTCCGTCGTGACAGTCGCCGGTATTATTAGTAATAATTATTGATTAGCTTTAAGGTTGCTGCAACATCGAAAGCAGCAGGTGCATGGCCCCTTATTGTTAAAAAAAAATAGTCGCCGGTGTATGTTCATACAATGGAAAACGAAAAAAATAGGGTTATCAAGATTTTTAGAGGTGGTAAGTGGCAGCCTTTAACCGTTCTTCACTAAATGTCCGAAACATCATAGAACATACAGATCTACCTGAGCGGGATTTCAACCCACCCGGAAATAATTCATGACATTGTCACCCGACAACGATGTCATTTAAAGTCACGATTTACCTGACATTCAACCTTTAAAACTGGCAATAAACTAAAAAGCAAAGTAAATATTGTTTTAACTAAATAAACAGACAAATTACTTTACTTCCTCGAGCATATCGCGATGGTCTGATAAGCGTCCTTCCTATGAAGCGAGAGTGACACCGAAGTGGGTCAAGTTGACGGACTTTTTCTATTGTTACGCTCAATCGAACTGGTTTAGTCATTGAACTCGCAACCCATTATGTAACAGCAGACGTTTCATGGCTGCTTTTGTTGGCAATATAAAAAACTATGATATAATAAAAAGGTTTTCCATTTAGGCTTTTAAATCGTGGTGGCATGTGTTTTAAAAGCCTAAATGGAAAACCTCCCTATTAACCAAACTAGGTGAAACTAGAGCAAACTTAAAATCGGAAAATGAGTATAAATTGCAAATATTTATGAAAATAAATAGATATTTACAACATTTATTTGTATTTTGTTGTTATATGTTGTTGATACATTGACCTCTCATTCTTTCCTCGCTTTTACTTTAAGAGGTATAATGCGTTAAAAATTACTATAAGTATCCATACTCTTATTATTTTATGATGAAATTGAACCAATAAAGATGCTTTAGATAATTTGGTATCCGTTTGTTTACTTTGAGAGCGTATTAATTAAAGTAAAATATATGCCAAAATATACATACCACACAGAGATCAGGTTTTTTGACTTCTTTTATTCTGTAGTATCCATAAAAGAAACTCATTATGTACAACGTCGCACTTATTGAAAATACTCCATATAAACCAATCTGTCTCACTAAAATTCCACTAAGCGCCGCTCCCACTGGCACTCCCAAGGAATAGAAAAGATTCACAATTCCTATTCTCAACGTTCTTTGTTCCTCTGTGGTCACGTCCGCTATGTAGCTGAACACACCCATAAACATTGTGAACCAACCGCCTGTGAGCGCAGGGAATATCGCTTCAGTTACAGCCGCCACTTCAACAGGCAATTCATAGAAGAAGTAAGTATTAACTATGAGTCCAATACTGGTTAGGAATTCACCGATAATTGGCAAAAGCATACAAAATTTCCTCTGTCCAATCCTATCACTATATGCTCCTAGGAATATTAAAATGCCGCATGGTAGGAACGATTGTAATACTGTTTTCCATCCAGCCACTGAAGCCACCAGGGTCTGGACTGCCTCCTCTTCAAGTGTGTAATTAGCAGTTTCTCGTCTTGTCAACGCATCACAAATATGATGATCAAAATGTAAATTAACCCTACAGGCCTTTTCTAGATATAAATTTTGAGTAGCGAGTGCCGACAATACGGAGGGCATAACATAACATGCCAAAATTGGTTCCACGGTTATCAAAGAAATCATGTGTTTTACTTTTTCGAACATACTAAGTCCCTTCAGACTGACATGTTTTTCGTCATCTTTTTTGAGGTCATTCTTTTCTAGACTCACTTTACTTTTCCTAAAACTATTTAACACATTGTTTGTTATTAAGTCATTGCCGTCTTTTTCAAACTTCTTCTCTCCATTCTGCTCCATTTTTTCTTTTTTTGTTTCCGAAGTCATCTTTTTTAGCGATTACTGAAACAAAAGAAACAAAATAAATTAGGTTTTAACATGGTTTTAACATTCTTAAATGCTTTCGTTAAATCTTGTTGTGTCCAAACCTATTAGACGACCCGTGCTCACTTCGTTGAGCGTTAGTTATATCACTCTTGGATTATGCAGATTAGAAAAACTGCAGAAATCTGCAGTTTTTTTAATATTAATGACTAGCTGGTGCCTACGACTTCGTTCGCGTAGCGTAATAATATTATAATCAAAGCGATTTGTAATTGTTTGCTTGCAGTGTGCCGAAAATCCGATTTTCCGTCGGAATGAGCAGTTTCACCGCAGTAAAAAGTGTGTTTTTTATGTTGACCACGCTAAGCATCACACCATAGGTACACCACAAAAGTTTTATTCGAATTCGTCCAGTAGTTTCGGAGATTAGCCTGGACTAACAGACGGACCAAAAAAAATATAAAAATTGAAGTGTTCTAATACTATTTTAGCATCGCTATGTATAAGCAATGTACAGACACGCATATTTTACTGTTTTATTGAATGAATTTTATTGATGACTAGCTGCGTCCCGCGGTTTCACCCGTGTAAAATAGATGTTGGTCGATTCTCAGACCTACTCAATATGCTCACAAAATTTCATGAGAATCGGTCAAGCCGTTTCGGAGGAGTATGGCAACGAAAACTGTGACACGAGAATTTTATATATTAGAAGAATTTTATATATTAGATATAATGAATTTTAATATTATAAAATTTTATTTGAATCTATATAAAAGGAAAGTACCAAAGATTTCCTCACAACTTCTACAAATAAATACCTTAAAAATACCAGGTGGCTGATAAATTAATAAGCTCAAATTTTGATATGTCTATGAACGTAAGCGGTTAAACTATGCCCCTTGTTCTTTTGTACCTTGATTAGTAAATGTGCTAATGTTCTTACGACCGGATGTGGTAATCATGGAATGATTACGGCGTACTTATTGTGATCGTCTCCGCAAGACAGAATTAATTTTACTTCAGTTACAATGGTTTCGTGCTAGAGTTACGGGCAGGATGTTGGGTTGTGGTGATTTTAAGCCACGTTTGTATTATAATCCGGGTTATAATGACGGATTGGAATCCCGCCTACGTCATTGATGTATTTCTATATTATATTACGTATTTCTATAATAAAAATTCTAAATATGTGACATTTCTTAAATGTATGAAAAAATATTATCTAAATATATTTTCGTTATGTTGTAAATGTAACCACACGAGTAGGCAATGTACTCTTTGCTGTAACCTAAGTCATTATAGTACTTAGCACTGTAGTGTGTGTAGTGTGGAGTAGGCTAATAGGTAGTAAAGTCTTTTTTTCTTCTTCTTTTTAAAGTCCATTATTATTATTGTTTTTGTGCAAATTAAATTTATGAACAATGAAAAATAAAATTTGATGTTCTGTACAACCACTGTTCTGAACAATGCACACAGCGTTGCACAGAATAGAGGCATATACTAGCAGTTTGTTTCTGTAATAGACCATAGCACCTTTTTCAGGTAGTGATTGCAATGCTGACGACTTTCGTTCGTAGGATCCAAGTACCAAATATTTGATATCAAATGTAAATCATCTAAGTGCTATCCAACACGTTGATAAAGATCAGTGTTTACAATCAAATCATTAGACCGATAGGAATTAGAATATGTATCGTTTCTGGCTGAGTTTATTTCTTGGCTTGCCCTCTCTCGCAAACGCGGGTCAAAGTTGATGGTCGTTACACTTCACACTATTATAGACTACTAGTCTATTATAGACAGTGTCAACAACTATAGTCTATACCCGAGGCTTCCGTTCAAATTTCGTCGCAATAATAATATCCTGTCAAAATATTATTGTCATTGTTTTAGTGAAAGTTGTGTTGATTTATAATATGCTGTTGTTATTTAGTTATATATTTACAACGACGGGGTAGTTATCTTCGCTAATAGCCGTAAGGATTGATATTAATCGATCTTCTTGTAAGAAGACGTAGGTCAGTAGTATTAAAGGTGCCCTACTGTATCGGTCACAGTGGAAAAGTATACTCTCACACGACTAGCGGTGCCGAACTATCGAAAGTTCCAATGTCGATAGTTAGCCTCGAAAATCAGTTGGGATATCGATAGGACTATGTCGATAGATATTAATATTTTTGATACCATCGATACTATCGATCGTCCGAAACGATGTATAGTATCGATGGCACAGTGACTATCAAACTTAATTATATGCTATTGATAGTCATATCTATAATATTTTCACAATTGTTATACTGTCGATAGACTATCGATAGTCTATGGATATAAGCCTAAGCGGCATCACTACACACGACTAAGGTCTGCTTATACCTTAGTAATTGACATATTATGGGAACGGATAATTAGCCAGTCAATGAACACAAAATATGATTACAATAAAACAACTTTAATGGATTTTATCGCGGTTTATCTAATTATTTACAAGCCCGACGTTTCAGAAGATACAGCAACCACGAGCTAACACTAAAACCGCGATAAAATCGGTTATAGTTGTTTTTGTTGTAATGAGTAATATTCGCATAATTCATCATGTAAACCTAGACATCACTGATACAAATGATTTGAACTAATAGTAGTTTTAACGGTTTTTACACTGCATGCATAGACATAAGATCTAATATACAAGGATATGTCATATACAACTAAGAAAAATTTTGTATTCTTTCGAATGCCAATATTGCCTGCCTGCCTGGAAGATATTGCTACCTAAGCAATAGCAAAGCATACCTTATAAGATTGTCTGTTTATATATTTGTGTACACAATAAAGAATAATTCATTCATTCATTCATATACTGTAGTGATGGTTCTATAGTACGAGTATATGTCGCATCCCAGAAATCACGGTTTGCGATTCCAAGCGGACATACAAAGTGATTGTATGAACCTTGAGTACATGATCACAATGCAAGCTAACAAAAACTGTACTGCGGTGTCATCGTGGCGACCTTGTCTAATTCCGTGTCCCTAATCGAGGCTAGGCACAGGAAAGATGTGTGAAAACTGTTACAGTTATATGCAAACTATCCAAACGTAGTTCCTATGCGCGGTCATTCGTAACGTAACTGTTATTTTTGTATATTGTTACATAATATTAATCACATTTTTTTCCTTCCCGTATGCTTACATCCGGCCTTTAAATATAAAATATTTAATAATTAATATGTTAAATTTATAAACAAAAACTAAACAATAGTGACTTAACAATTAAATTTGCATTTATTTTTTGCTGCGATCTCGCTGTAAATTAGAATATGCACGGCTAGTAAAAACGCGTGGAAGTTCTACATCTAACTGTGTTTCACTAGTGAAGTGTCGTCATCGACGCTATATGGTCCGTGAGAGACGAGAATTCCAAATCACTCGCGAGAAGAAATAGGCTAGTTGGCAAGAGCATGTGCATGCTAGGATGCCATGCATATATAGAATATGTACGCTCACAGACAAGCACACGCGCAAGTACACTCACATGCACACACACAAACGTATTACTTCACTTATTAATATATTTGTATTACAACTATTATATTACTCTTCAATTGCAATTGTTTTATCTATATATTTATATTCATTATGTTCTTTTACTTAACTTTACTTTAACATTGCTTGCTATATGTATGTATATTGCGATGTATTCCTATGTATTCCTATAGGTACTTATTTTATTATTATTTTTTTTTAAATATCACAATTGTACGTATTGGCCGAAGAATTGTTTAAATTAAATTAACAACATTAACGACTTGTTAAATAAGGTAAACCTGCTATTGCCCATACTATAATTATGTCCTATGTTAGTTAATAAGCATACCTGTATTCGCTGTTGGTTTACTAATAAAATAAAATAAAATAAAAATGCTTCTACAGGACTTGGATGAGCAGAGCATGTAGCGCCAGGTCGCGGGTTCGAATCCCGGCATGGCATGGGTTTATCTATGTAATTATGTGTATTTCTATAATTAAAATATTAAATTTATAAAACATATTAAATATCCGTTATCTAGTATCCGTAACACACTTGTGTTCTTTCACGATACCGGAGTAAAGTGACATCTTTGCTGTTGCATTTCATGCGGTTTTTAAGTAAACGGTGGCCCATAGTGGCGGGAGCAGAAAGGAAGAAATCGCATCTGCATTACCTCTATACGGATGTCTATGTGACTCGATAGTCATGAAAAAGGCTTTGACTGCTCGTTTGACTGCCCCTTATACTATAAAAATATCATATAGGTACATACGAAATGCATATCATCCTACTAATCCTACTAATATTATAAAGGCGAAAGTTTGTAAGAATGTTTGTTACTGTTTCACACAAAAACTACTGAACGGATTTCATGAAATCATGAAACTTTACAGTAATATAGCTTTCATATCAGAATAACATAATAAGTTAAAATTTATAGGGATTTTTTATAATCCGAAATCCACGCGGGCGAAGCTAGTATAGTTATATTTTATCGCATCATATTATGTTATCGCATAGAATCTAGGAAATGCTTAAACCGGCGCACCATATTGTAGACCGATATAAAAAGATTAATATCCAAACACAAATGATATTTTTAATTCACCCAGAAGCCCGAGAGATAATCAAGATATTATCTTATGCATTATCAAAATATTCAAAGTATAATTTAATCCTAAGGTAAATTATTTTTGGCAATTAACACTTGCATTCTTTAGTTAAGATTGTTAATTAAGATAAGTTAGTTACACTGCGATAGTTGACACCTTGAGACATGAAATTAGATACTGACATTCGCTCACCTACCTTGTGCAGTTACAAAAAGTTAGATGTGAGGACACTAAGTTTATTTTCACTAAGTTTATTATAGGACAAACAGACAAACAGAAAACAGAAAAATTAAAAAACATTGAAAAGTGTTCTAATATTATTTTAACATCGCCCCCAATTAGTTTCTCGTAAATATGTATATTCAATGTACAGACACACGAATTTTACTGTTTTATTATATGAATATAATAGCGAATTATGGTGGCTCAATATCCCACGTTCAGTGTTCACAGTTCGTTTCTTGCAGTATGTGAGTTTCCAGTGGCCCATTGCATAACCATACGAATATATATATAAAATATAAAGGTTACTAGAAGTAACTTCCAAACGCCCTTTTATATAATAAATGAAGTCACATTTGTTGATGATATCGATGCTTCCCTAAATGCATACAAATTGTTACCTTGGCCCTCAACTTCGTGTGACCCTTCAATTGCTCACGGTACCAACTGACCGCCAAAACGTGGCGATTTGCAGCCATTACTTATAACAGGAAGAAATAACAATTTATTATACACGGAAATATTCCAGAAATAAATCTTTTAGCCAGTGACTTGTAATAATATTTGGATACATTCAAATTATGGATACAAAGTGTTATATTATGTGCTTCATTCAAGTTGATGTCGCATTCAATCTCGTTTCAAATATCAGGTCAATAAATTAATAAAGCTTTTCAAAATATACTTTTACATGGCTACAGTTAACTTATTTAACTACTCTAATATTTCATAATATATCCTACACCGCTCATCGCATAATTGATAAAACTTAGACTAAACCTGCAGAGGGCCTGCAATTTTGCAGTTGTAGGACTTTGAAACTGAGAACCAGTAAGAACTTTGGTGAGAAACCAGGTTGCTGGCTTGTAGTGCAGTGTGGTGCGATACATACTAAATAAAAGTAGATTTATTTATTTAAAATGTAAAATATATGTAATATTGATATTAGGTATAATAACTTAAGACAGAAGGTTCCTTAGGTAGGGACTAAATAAGTTAAACTACTTGGTATTACGCGGATTTCACAACTGTTTATGGCAGAAAATCTGAGCTGCGAGACTTAGGTAATTTTTTTAGACTGTTTTGTTGGGATTAATTTGACACCGATACTAAAGTAAATAGAATTTTTTCTACCAAGCTTGGAGCGAACAGAAAGTTCTTTTTTCATCCCGCAACTGGAACACTCCTATCATCGTCATCATCATCTCTTAACTCATATCGAGATATGAGTATGTTTCCAATAGCTATTTTGAATATTATTAACATAGCCAGATAGACAAATTGATACTTTATCCCCGGCTCGGGCATAAATTCACTATACTGTCGTGAATAGCACACACGCAGACACTTTCATAATTAAACAAAGTTAAGTTAGTACCAACATTAGAGCAGATTAGGCCAAATGAAATGAGCAGAAAGCAGACACTTTCATAATTAAGCAAAGTTAAGGTAGTACCAACATTAGAGCAGATGAGGCCGAATGAAATGAGCAGAAAGCAGACACTTTCATAATTAAACAAAGTTAAGGTAGTACCAACATTAGAGCAGATGAGGCCAAATGAAATGAGCAGAAAGCAGACACTTTCATAATTAAACAAAGTTTAGTTAGTACCAACATTACAGCCGATGAGGCCAAATGAAATGAGTACAGTAAAGCCAACGAAAATCTCGTAAGCCACGTAAAGTCGCCCCGAACCTTTCCATTTAATAGTGTCGAGTGTACTCTGGCAAATTGATCTATTCTACAAAGTTTGTGTTAAAATTAGCGCGATACCAAAGTACAATTTACCTTTGCCTCTTTAATGGAGTTGATGGAATATATTGTCACTTCTTGATGAAACATGTTCATGAAATAAATAATATGTTATGCAATTGCCAATTTTTAGGGTTCCGTAGTCAAAAGGCAAAAAACGGAACCCTTATAGATTCGTCATGTCTGTCTGTCTGTCCGTCCGTCCGTTAGTATGTCACGGTCATTTTTTTTCGAATCTATTAGGCCTTTGTAGTCAAAACTTTGTAGGTTGATGTATTTTCAAAAAAACGCTTAGACAACTTTGTCGTTCATACAAACGCTATGAAAAAATGGTCGGACCCACATGTGCGAGTCCGACTCGCACTTAGCCGGTTTTTTTTATTACTTTTATTTTAGATTTACGACCACTGGCCCATTGTAGGGGGAAGAAGAGAATGAATAACAATTATATGGATGTCAAAAGAGCCATAAGCGCTCGCTAGTCGCTACTGCTCATTTTTCTTCTATTCTAAAAGAAAATTAGAGGCATCCAATATTATGTGTTATAAGTGTATGCTGTCAACAATTCAAAGCACTTTAACCACACAATAACTACATCCTATAATTTATAAACACTAACGCCCCATCGGGTAACAAAGACACTTGTTATAAAACAATATTGTCATTGTTTGAGAGACACAACACAGTTGAGATCTTTGTAATAGCACCAAAGTCAAACGGTCATTATGTTACCACCTGTAGTTTCCAAGTTTATGACTCGTTAACTAGTCGAATAACATAACAGATGGTATGGTTATGGGATGGCACTTTAAGAAGAAGTATCTCTGGGTTATCAGCGAAAAATCCTCAGTAATGCAATACAGTGATAGTGTCATGCAGCCAGATTTGGACGGCACGACCGGGTGGACCTTTCGCACACATGTATCGCCGTGAAGTGACGGCTACACTGTTGTGTTTCGTGTGAGGTAACAACCATACGGATGTCCATGGGCGTCGGTAGTCAAACAGGCTCGACTACGCATTAGCCTCTTTCTTAATGCTTGAAAAAAGTGTATTTTGCTACTCATTCACCATCTGATAAACTGTTTGCTCGAATGTCCGCAGTCCAATTGCATCTACTGCGTTCCTTGCGTCAGTGGCGGCCTTAGGGGGTGGCGAACGGGGCAATCGCCCGGGGCCTCGCTCTTGCAGGGGCCTCGCGCAAAAAAAAAAAAGTAGATTTAACTATATTTGTTTTATTCAAATATTTTTACCTTGATCCTAAATTATTTATTAAAATTATAATATAGAGGTATATTTAAATAAAGTAAGTTTAACTTTATGAAACAAATTTATTAATTCAAAACATAATTGAATAAAACATTATGTAGTAGGTACACGTATATTGCGCATCGAAACACTTGAAGATCGGTTTTTTTAATTGCTTAGTACCTACTCGGGCTTCATTTCGTTCAACAACACAACTTCGTCATTTTGGAATTATTTTGCTTGCAATATGAGTTACAAAGTAGTTACTGTACCGAACAAATCAGTTGTTAAATTTTTTTTTTTAATATTACGTTCTTTATACTGTTTAAAGTATTGAGTGAGCTGTAAAAGTGTAAATTATAATATTTGAACTATTGAGTAATTTTAAAAAGTGGAAAAAAACTATGTGAATATCTTTGACCGTTTAGGTGGACACTTAAAAATTGTTTTTGACTGTTTGTGA
>LUGF01055674.1:259429-279146 GCA_001625245.1 Calycopis cecrops | reverse complement strand
AAAACATCAATTTTAAAATTTATCATCTCTCTATTTGTTCAATGTTAATCACATATTATATGACACATATTATATATATTAAATAAACAAAAATTTTATTTATTTGTATAACTACAACATTTCTCATTAAACATGACAAATACCCTGAACCAGACCTACTTTCGTATAGCATACTTTTCACGAGAGACATAGGGCCTCGCAAAGACTTGCCGCCCGGAGCCTCGCAATGGCTAAGGCCGCCGCTGCCTTGCGTATACCAATGGGTAACAAGGAGCATAGATAAGGGTAGGCGGATAAGAAAACTTCAACTCGGTTTCCAGGTTCTAGAATCTAGCGTAAGGAATAGGATACAAAGTTATAAGCACTACAATGTTTCTTGTTTGAGCAATTTTTAGTTGAATTGAAGTTTTTCCTGCAATCAAATTTGTCATTGACGTCAGAAACATCAAGAAAGATATAGATTGTTTTTCAGTTACGAACAGGTTTATATGTAAACCATTAACGGAACAACGAATAAAATTAAGTAATAAATGCTGAAGTTCAGAAGTACGTATTAGTTACAATCAGCAAATAAGATTTATAACAAAAAGCTAGTGGGTATTTACATCAAACATGTTTTGCCTACACGAAAAAAAAACCGCAATGTAATGTTAGACCATTTTAGAACATGTATGATTAGCGGTTGGTCTTCCCAGTAACATCATTGTGTGTATATTTTTTATTTACTGTTTTTCTTTTCTACTGAAAACATCTTTTTATAGTGTATATTTCATAGAATTATGATCATTTTGATAGACTGTATCACTTTCAATTACTTTTTGTCTTTATTTTCAAGGTATTTATTGATAAAGGATGTTTAGCAATAACAACTTGTGATAGATTCCAATCCATGATGTTTTTGTATCATGTTCTAAGTAAATTTATTTCTCATTAGTCGTTAGTTTTTAAGCCGTATTATCTAAATATTCTACGACTTCAAGTTATGATTACTAGATGCGTTTACAGAATTATGATACAATTTGATACATATAATTCAGTCTAGAGCTGTTTCAATTTCAGGCAACAACCATCATAACAAAGTGAACTCCCACTGTAAAACTAACCATATGTTAGATATTTTTATGTTTTTGGTAGAAAAATGAATTTCACAAATGTTTAATTTCGAAGTGTTGATGGTGAGCTTTTTTGAAAGTTGTTAAAACGAAAATGGGTCGCGATAAAATACTTTTTATATAACATATTTCTATAATAATTTTATTCACCTTATTATCTTTTGGTTACTCAGTTTTTTTATACCTAGTGTATTCGTAATTAAAAAAGTCACTAAATTGTGAATATTTATTCACTTTTTTTATATTTATATCTTTATATAGGTGTATTATATAAGTTCAATCACAATAAAATTAACCTATGTTACTCCTGAATCCTGTTCTCTTTTGTTGAAATATTTGACTGAGATTACACGCACTCTCATAAAAAAACATACTTTGTAATAACCTCTGTAGAAGATTAATAGGTATCGTTGACGCCTGAAATTAACCAATAATGTAATTTTCTAAACAGACATGTTTATAATATGTTTGGTAACTTTAAATAGGTTAATTAAATTACATGTGATCAATGGACAACAATTGCCAATATTTATATTCACCTGTGGATCGCAAAGATTATTTAAAGTTACGCCCCATGTAACTCAAATGTCATCCTTTGTTAAATTTCATAATGACATTAACAAAGCCAAATAGTAGCTAAGCCTTATTATGTACATGAGCCAAATAAAAGAGAACTTTGACCGTGTACATAATGTACAGAAGTACCTACCCCCGCAATGCAATGTATTTTTAGCAATTGAATTGCTTTCTGCAAAACAGTTTGCCAAATTTAGACTCCGCTGTGGGTACGACACAATTCTATTGTGTTATTGGTTAGATTTGCAACAAAACCTTTTGTTGTGTACTAGGCACCTCGTTCTTTGATTGTACTTGCAAAAAATGCAACTTGCAACCTTGAATTTAAAAGGATTGGTGATGAAAGTAAGTTAGTATGCAATAAATTATAGGCACAACTTCCCACTTCCTCAAAAATTTTAATGGTTTTCAAAGAGTGGAATTTTGAAAAATGTGGACTGAGTCACATAATGGGATTATAAATCAAAGACAATTCTCATTGTGAAGGGGGACACGTCTTAAAAATGATGGCTATATGATTTTCAGAGTGATATATATAAGCGAGAGACTTCGCCTAGTTTCGGCTAAATTCGGTAAAAAGTAGAAAAATAATTATCTCTCATAAGAAACAGTTTCTGAATACAGATAGAGGATAGTTAGTATCAACACAAGCCCGAGCTCGCTTGGCATGAGAGACTACATCATAAATGGCTCAAAAAGCCTGTTATATCTTTAAAAGTTATTTCATTCTTGTAATATTAATTGATTACCTGCTCCATATAAATAAAGTAACATAGTAAATAATTAAAGAACAGTTAACGTACGTTTCGTAAGATGATGAATTGTGCATATAAAATGAGTTTTAATATTTAACAGTTGGATTCGTAAAAACCATGAATACTAATAATTCAGTGGATTCAATTATATACAGGGTAATTTTGAAACACCAGCAAGCTCTCAGATATAGATAGCTAGCATCTTTAACAACAACATTTGTTCTATGACTTTTCATAACTCGCTATTTTATTTTTTCATACAAAAATAAATATGGATTATATTTTTCGCCCGAGCGTTATAAGTACTCGTATATAGCGGCAATAAACCCGTGTACAGCTGTCGCGGCTGTCGGCCGCGAGAGACTTACAATGTCACCACAGAAGTCGGAATATTATAAACTATAAAGATCATTTAAAATTAATTTATTGAGTTAGGCCAAAAGTCGTAGAATAGTTTTGTCGTAAAAATTACTAGCTATATGTCTGAGAACTTGCAAGTGGTATTTTTAACAGCATTAGGAGACAAATGAGCAATCGGAGCCGTTTGATGACTACCGACGCCCATGGACATTCGCATGATTGTTACTCAAATGCGTTGCCCTCCTATCACCTCCCCGCCCCCAAAACAATGGGTCTCCGGCTCCTCACAAACCGCACAAAACAGCGACGCTGTTACTTACGCCGGTATCAAGTGAGCAAGAGGCACTTCCCCGGCCGTGCCGGCCCAATTCCGTTGCATAGGAGGATGTAGTGTTCCCTGTATATTTTATAATAATTTTAATTTTGCATTGTGTTTTTTTGGTTTCAAAACTACATTCACGTCGTTTTTCCTAAGATCAAAATTAAAAGGAAATGTCACCATAAAAGCCGTCAGATCTCAAAGCTATGAAATAAACTGTATATCATTTTAAAGAGACTGTTGATAATGATGATGTTTCTATTTTTTTGGTAAAATATTTGTAAAATCAAATTTAAAGAAGGTCAATAATATTTGAACTTATTTAATATAAAACTTATTATATATTACTAGCTGTGCTTCGCGGGTATACTCGCTTCATATGGTGAATAAATTTCACATCTTTAGGGGTTTAATCTAAAAAAAACTTACTTAATGCTCACTTACATCATGTAAGGAACGCCTATAGCAAATTTCAAGTTTCTATTTATAGTTTTGGCTGTGTTGTCTGTCAATCATTCACTAAGTAGGTCAGTTAGAGTTTTATACATTATATTGATTTATATTTTGAATCTATCGATCTATCGAGGATAAATGATACTACAACTAATGTCTGACAGGTCTTAAAGTGTAAAGTTCATAACATTACAACTAAATTCGGTACTTGCTGTTCACGACATTCACTTATTACTGTGCCTGTGCTCCCTTCACTTGTAAATAAGGATAATAAAAATCTTGAAAGTCAATGCTACAACACCGAGCTGAAAATTCGTATTTCATTATTTTTTTCATTTACACTGGATTACATTAATATAGGTGGACATAGTATTAAAGGATATAATAAATATCAAGCTATATTATGAATTTCCGTAAAAGTCCAACAAAGTCACAATATTTTGACAATCCATTCCATCAAGTTTACATTTGATAACAATAATCTAATTTTTAAAGTATCTGAAACCTGGGCAGCACATGATATCGACGGTTGATACCACGTCCACGGTCCAATACGTGTGATATATTGGATGGGTTTGTGGATGACAATGTCATTTTTTAACCCAACTTAACATACCTAGATGTATATTTATATACATTGTTGCAAATTCTAAATATTACGTTGAAGTTGCGACCAATTTGAACATTTGTTGTCATCGTTTAAGGGCAATTTATTTGTTACGGGATAATATCCCCCGTGTTTTGTTAAACCGTGCTATTACCAGCGGAGTGTGCGACAATTACTTGTCAAGTTGGGCAACAATAGAACTGAGGTACAAGGCCGGTCATTATAGAGATACCATCGTTTGTTGTTTATAAATATGCAATTTTTTTATCCGTCGCAATTTTGTAAACAATTTTTTGTCTTTGATCCACTGTTTTAGCATTTGCGTGATTTTTATTGCAGTAGGTACATTACCGAAGTACAGGGCTGTAAATCGCCCTAAAATAAGTCTTTCTTAAGGGCACAGGTATGTAGAGTGGGGGATCTGCATATCATTTCGTTGACTCCGTGGAGAATTAAATAAACAATGACCTAATAGAGATTAACGAGAGGACCTTCCAACAACGCACAAAGAGGGGCGGCGGCATAATGTTTGATACCTACCGAGTCCCCGCACCCCTCTTTGGTGTAGAGGATCGCTTACTCAGGGGTTTTTAGTGGATAAGCATCCCACATAACCTGGTTGCTGTTCCCTTGTGTAACATCCAGGTATCTTTTGAAGATTTTCCCCTCGATAAAAAAAAGTATATTACATAGCCTCAGACAATATAGGCATAGAGGAAGGGTAGGCGCTTTAAATGCCAGGGACCAGGGTAGTAAGAGCCTCTAAAGTGATAGGGAAAACCTTGCTAAATATATAATCTTTAACAAAAACTGATACTGTATTAGTCCGAATCACCTTGGAGATAGCAAAAATATTTAAACAGACGAATTCTTCTTTAACAATGACATCTATGTGTATATGACATATGACATATGTAGGTATAATAAAACAGTAAAATTCGTGTGGACATTAAATATATTTACGAAAAACTAATTGAGGGCGATGTTAAAATAGTATTAGAACACTTTTCAAAGTTTTTTAATTTTTTCGTGTCTGTTTGTCCGTTTGTCTCTTTGTCCAGGCTAATCTCCGACACTACGGGACGGATCCGAATGAATTTTTTGTGGTGTATAGATACTTAATCTGGTCAACATGAAAAATACTTTTTACTGCGGTAAAATCCTAGTAATTCCTACGGAAAATCGGAATTTCGACACACTCCAAACAAACAATAACAAATCACTTTGATTATATTATTACTACGCTACGAGAACGAAGTCGCAGGCACCAGCTATAATAAAATATATGAGGCCAGTCATTACTATTAGAGTGGATTTATACCACCCTACACATACGGCTCCGCAAGTCTAAAAGGTAACATCCAGGTATCTTTTGAAGATTTTCCCCTCGATAAAAAAAAGTATATTACATAGCCTCAGACAATATAGGCATAGAGGAAGGGTAGGCGCTTTAAATGCCAGGGACCAAGGTAGTAAGAGCCTCTAAAGTGATAGGGAAAACCTTGCTAAATATATAATCTTTAACAAAAACTGATACTGTATAAGTCCGAATCACCTGGGAGATGGGAGGAGGGCATATGCATAGCGGTGGTTGTGCGGATGCTTATAGACGAAAAGCAGAGATAACGTAGACAGTGATTACATTATCTCTGAACGAAAAACGACAAAACTACCGCGTGGTCTAGTGGTAAGCGTGTTCAACCAGACGTGAGGTCTTGGGTTCGAATCCCGGGTCGGACCAAAAAGTGTTATTGGGATTTTACAATTTCTAATAACAGTCCGGAGTCAGGAAGTTGGCGGTGTGACACCCACGTGCCCGTTTAGCCGTCGCTCCTGCGCCTAATTTCTCACCGGTCGTGTCGGACTACCGTTCTATCGGAATATGAGAGTTAGGGAATAGAGAGTGCACTTGTCTGTGCACATACTTATGCACTATAATATGTCCTGCGCATATGGCTTGTCTATATGATACGGCCGCCGTAGCCGAAATCGGCTAGAACGATGTTATTATTTTGTAGATGAAAGAAGCGCAAGACGCCGATCGCTTACCACAGCATGCAGAAAAAATTGTAAAGGGTGCTCAAAATGATCTTTCTCTGCCATGGTAAAAGGCTTACGCTTAGCTTGTAAAGTATATTTCTCTTTTAACTTAACATATTTTAACCCTGGAAAATAACAGTCTGCTTACGTTTTTCAGACATAGAATATTCATGATGTGTATATTTTTATCACTATTACAATAGTGTATTACAATCATGGATTTTCTTACGTTCAATGTAAGAAAATACATGTTACTAAAACTTATATACTATTGAAATAAAATAAGTCCAAGTAGTGTTGAAATGCAAGATATTCGAAAGCGGAATACTTAAAATCGATAACAAAAACGTTTCAACGTTCGTTTTTAGAATTCTGTTTATTACTTTGTTTGCATCACTTGATAATATCTGAACAGATTATACAACTATGTACAAAGATCCCCGGTCACGTAATAGGTAATAATAATTATGGTTGTTCCCTTTTTTATCCCAGGAGCCCGAGTGGCTCTACCGGGTATAGTGTCAGGCTTTTCTAAGTGTACTAACATTACAAAGGTGCAATTTTGTGAAACGTGAAATATTGAAGAAGGTTTTTCTTAGGATCTAAGCAGCAATTAAGACCCATAATATTGTTTTCACATGTAGAAGTAAGAGGTAGTGCCACTCTGCATGCATGAATGTAGCCAAATTGGGCCGGCCAACACGTCCGGAAAGGTACTTCTGACTTACACGTAACTGACGTATAGGGACAGCTGTTCTGTCGCGCATCGTGCGGTATGTGAGTAGCAGGTGGCCCATGGAGGGCGGAGGAGGAAGAAGGGCAACGCATCTGTTTCACCCCTACGCGGGTGTCTACGGGCGTCAGTAGCCATGAAAATGGCTCCGATTGCTAGTTTGCGCCCTTACACTATAAAAACCGGCCAAGTGAGAGTCGGGCTCGCAGACCGCGGTTCTATATAAATCATAGGTATAGGTCTCTCCGTGAGAGTTGAGGTGAACCACACAAGCAAAGAAAGAACTTGACTATAAGTTGACAAACTTATACATGCGGGTGCTTGCAAACATTTAGTATGAAACGAACTACATGTATAAGTTGGTAATGATTTTTTCAGTGATATAAATATAATGTAGTAGTTTTCAGATTTATTTCTATATGTGTGCTGTAAGTTCTTACTTCTTGCTAAGTTTCCTAATTATAGGTCAATGGGAAGTGCCCTATAGGTTCTAGAAAACTAGCGTTTCCATACAAAATTTGTGCATGGCTATAACTTTTAATTACGTTAACTTAGAAGCATGATTTGACGTACATGACATGAAACGTAATAGACCTCAGCATATCTGACATAAAATTCAGCTAAATCCCTTTTTGCATTTTTGAGAAAAATGTCTTGACAGACGTACAGAGAGACAGACGGTCAACAAAGTGATCCTGTATTGAGGTACGGAACCCTAAAAAAGTAGTATTAGTACGTAGGATAATAATTCACAATTAAAGAGTTAGATGTTCAAGGTGAAACATAATTCATCCGCAATAAAGTTGTAAGTTAAAATTCAAACTCGCGAACCACGTAATGTAATTATAACTTCCGTCAAGAAGTGCGCCTTGAGAAGATCATTTAACATCAAATGTTCTTTAACTATTACATAGTTTTATTTTACTAAATACCCACTAAAACTCAGTGGATATAATCGGCAGCGACAAAAGAGTCTTTAAGAAATCGGATTCCTCAAAAAGAAGGACCTCCATTGCCAGAGAAATATATATCAAACGAGAAAATAGAGTCTAACTTTATCTATCTTTTCTTTGTCTAAATTGATATTATTGTAATTTAAATTTTGCTAACCTCGATTGCCAAAGATATATAGATAGAATATGAAAATAGTGTCAGACTATCTATGTCATGTCACATGATATTTTTTAATTTCAATTTCACTAGAAAGATATAAATACCTGAATGTTTTATTCAAATCGTGAATGTGCTGAATGAATAAGATATTTATAATTGTTAATGGTACAGTGAGCGTTTTCAAGGCCGCGACTCTACGCAGACAACAATATTTAAACAGACGAATTCTTCTTTAACAATGACATCTATGTGTATATGACATATGATATATGTAGGTATAGTAAAACAGTAAAATTCGTGTGGACATTAAATATATTTACGAAAAACTAATTGAGGGCGATGTTAAAATAGTATTAGAACACTTTTCAATGTTTTTTAATTTTTTCGTGTCTGTTTGTCCGTTTATCTCTTTGTCCAGGCTAATCTCTTAAACTACTGGACGGATCCGAATGATTTTTTTGTGGTGTATAGATACTTAATCTGGTCAACATGAAAAATACTTTTTACTGCGGTAAAATCCTAGTAATTCCTACGGAAAATCGGAATTTCGACACACTCCAAACAAACAATAACAAATCACTTTGATTATATTATTACTACGCTACGAGAACGAAGTCGCAGGCACCAGCTATAATAAAATATATGAGGCCAGTCATTACTATTAGAGTGGATTTATACCAGCCTACACATACGGCTCCGCAAGTCTAAAAGGACCTCAAAAGTCTAATATATGAAGAATGTTGAGTTGTTACTTCACTCACGCAGCACCATCGTATAAGACACTCAAATACACAATTACACTCAAGCACACCTCATTCACAAAGTTTTTGCTAACTCTCCCTTTATGCCTCTTGCTACCGTATTCTCTAAGCCGTTAAGGGTTGGATCCCGGATACCTTATAACACAGGTATGTTTTTTTTAAGTCAGTGACTTTGATTCCCATTTTTGAAGGGACATGTTAGTGATATCTACTGGATGTGTGTAAAAAGCTCTTATACGTGGCCCTCCATTCACAAATGTATTAAAAACTTATAATAAAAAATATTACAAGTAGGTATTGCTGTAAAATGTATATATTTTATTTGTTTGCATATCATTACAATATTATTGCAGCAGGTATAATATATAGCTACATATAGTTTTGTTTTAAAAAACAGGTTTTGCCGTTAAACTTTCCATAGATGTACCTATTATATAAAAAGCGAAATCTGAATAAAAAGAAAGTTAATATATGAAATAAACAATATGTAACTTTACCTATGGGAAACTTCGTTGTATTGACAATAAATGGGGTATAATAAAAAATAAGACTCATTTTTACACATCCTGGAAAACTGGAAAACCCCCCAAAATAAAATAGTCTCGGGCGTCGTGTCCACAAATGTTGCCTAAAGATCCAGACAAAAATAGTCTTGTCAACCATAACATATTATAGCATTAACTAATTGTGTTTGAAAGAAGGGGATGTTATCTGATCTGATGAAATTTGATTGATTGATCTGATAATTTACGACACACGTACCGTGTGTCGTAAATTATAATATGTAATTTAGATCGGAACATATAGGAGTTCAGCCATTCAATATAACAATTTATATGGTACCTTTTGATTTTGACCCGTTTTTGAGATTGACCCGTATAGATAAAAGATTTAAAAATTACACAACTCGATTTTTTTTTTATTTGTTCGCATCTAATTTCCTATTTAGTGTAACTATTTCAGTGGCGAATTACAGCTTAAGTGACTATCAGTTAATTACATACCAGATGTGTACGTAGACCGATCTCAACAGAAGTAGCATCGGTTAGACTCGCCTTTCAGGAAAAAGGTTTAGACTGATCCTACTTCCGGTCGACATTCACTGGAGGAAGCACATGTCATGGCGTAGCTGCAAAAACCAGGACTGACAGGGCCGATGACGACTTCTGTCTCTATAATGTCAGGCCCCAGAAAGGGGAGATTGATATAACGAGAGGGCACTTAAACAGTTTGTATGGAGTCAAGAATTGCACGTCGGGGAACAGAGCCGATGATCAAACCCCCGTGTATCCCGCGATTAGCTCCGTACACCGAGAGGTGGATAGGAGCATGGGTGATTGGTGGGTAAGTGCTGTCATCTCTGGGCAGGCGCACCTCAATAGCAGCTTATACCATTTGACTGCGTCCAACGACGCGCAACTCTAATCGTCGACGACCAAGTTCTTTCCAGCAAGCTTAATACACTTACCCTACGGAGAGATGTCTTCTACGATATTTTCCATGGGGAGTGTTCGGAGGACTTATTCGGACTAATACCTGCAGCTGATTTCACTATCGAACTTCGCGTCAAAATTCAACCGGCACCATCTAGATATTCCGAAGTACACCATTGTACGTTTTAAACGCAACTTCATCCCCTGTATTACTTCTTTGAGGGATCAGCTGCCGGTATTTCCGGACCGATATGACTTAGGGATCTTCAAGAAAAGAGCCTACTCTAATCTTAAAGGTCGGCAACTCAACTGAAAAACCTGGTGTTGCAGAAGTCTGTTGGCGTCGGAAATCACCTTCATCTCGGTGATCGGACTGCTCTTTTTTCCACTGTACTATAAAAAAACAGGACAGTAAAAGTGAAACGAAAGGCTCATGTTTTTAAGCTAACAGCAGATATGCCTGATCATCAGTCATCATAGTCCAACTGTGAACATGGTTGCTGTTTAGATTCTGAAACGTCGAGTCGGTTCGCCGGGAAACGGCTTCTAATGTAGTTAAATAAGCTGTGATAAAATCCGTTAAAGTTTTATTATAATGTTGCCCTCCTTTACCCTTGAAGTGTGATTGAATTATATTTTCTTACCCCTGTAGTATGGTCCTTCATTAAATTAGCATCGGGCAAGCAGCTACGTGGTTAGAACTCAGTAGGCCTGAGCCTACGGCAATAATATCCATGTTAGAAAAATGGCACGTGTAGACGCTAATAACCATAGATTTAGAATGTACAAGATACACAATGTCAGAACAGAGGCGAGACCAAAAAAATATTCGACAAATGTCAGAATTACTACAAAAACGCATGTATGACTTTGATTAAGCGGGTCGCTATGGCCTCTTACTCGCTAAAATAATGGTCCCATATGGACTTGATCTACTGTCTTTTCTTTTTCGATGATTGGAACTTAATTTGGATGTCTCGATCCCACGATTTGTACAACTTTCACGTAGTGAGAACTATTCTATATCTATGCTAATAGCTCTAGTCTAAAATAACATTTTTTTTATTACAGGCTGACCGTAACTTCGTCTGCGTGAAATTGATATTTTATGTACTGTTAACATACTCAATATTTTCTAGGCAATATTTTTAGTTAAAATATGGCGTTGTATTAAATCGTGTGCCATTTCTTGAAATATATTTTGTGTTAGTAATTTAACAGTGATGCGCGTAAATACATATAGACAAAAAACATATCACCAAATAAAATATTTGCCCTATGCATCCACACGCATTTCTAATATCTTTTGTCTATATCTAGATGAGCATAGATCTGTTCAAATCAAAATATCGCGATTGAGTAGAATATAAGGCGTATTCTCAGACACATTGAATATACAATAAAAATTTCATAAAAATCAGCCCAGCCGTTTCGAACGATCTCGACTACATATATCGCGACTATAATAATAATATTTCTTTATTTACCTCCACAATAAAATTAACAATTAAATATTAAAAGCAAGAGTTTTTTTAACAACTTATATTTATTGTAGGAGTCTGGAACGTATGCTAGGTAAACTTTTTTGTTGGTAACGCAGGGGAACGCTACCCATGATCCCGGGTGGCTCAACCGGGTCCAGTTTCGGGCTCGGCAACTGGGTTGGCCCTAGTGACTAAAACCCTGCTGGTGCCTTCAGCCGCTAGAATTGGAGTGTCTCGGATTTAAAATAAACAGGATCCCTCCAGCGACATGCTGGCCTCTGTGAAAAGGCCAGACTCCTTCTCCTTGGGGACTGTCCGGCTGCCTTTGAACAGTTCCTACTCCAAGTCAGAACCATGAAATGGGATCATGTACCATGCTGACCACTGGTCCCAATGGTCCAACGGAGCACATCATGCCGGTCGTCCTAATCCACGTCGACATCTGCTGATGCCTGATTCAGAGGGACGGGCGGAAGAGGACCTCCGACATTAGCTGGTCTCATCCGCTGGGCGACGGACCAATCATCAAACGGCCGCAGAGGACAGGGAGGACGGAAACGACACATCGCATCTCCTCTTTATCTGCGGCCCCACCGCCAACGCATCTAACGGTGCGCCCCCGTTCGGTCGCGGGAGACAGACACGGCAACGACACACCGAGACACATCCTACACGGACGCATCTAAAGTGGGCTCCTGGGCAAACCATTAGGAGCGTCCCCTCCTGGGAACCATCTTGGCTTCACCGTGGTTGTTCAGCTAAGGTTACTAAGCCCCCTCACCACGATAAGGTGAAGATCCGTCGAGGGGGATGCTAGGTAAACCTCTATTACAGGTCTAGGGATAAAGGGAGAGCTAATAAGCTTTGTGTTTGTGAGTGAGATGTATGTGAGTGTACTATGTGTATGAGTATGGTAATTGTGTCACAGTGTTAGACAACACACACAATACCATCACATAACATACAATACTCTCACACACAAACACTTAAAGACGCGATTTTTTTATAAATAAGATGTGCTCGTAGAAGCATAGATCAGTTACACAGATGTAAATACAGGGACCATTGTTACAGCAAGATCCTGTTGTATTTCTCATGTAATAAACATGAAGATCAACAATGAGCTGAAATTAGTCTATGTTTCTTAAGTGCACGTCATGAGAATAATTACTAGAGGTTCTGCATGCAGATAAATTGTGAGTAGCCTGTGGCCCAATGGGAGAAAGGATATGGGGCGAAAGTGGGATACGTGTCAGCATTTACGGTGTCTGTAGTTGTCACCTGACACCGAATGATCATTTTCACCCTATTGCATAAAATAACTGAGGAACTCATTGTGCTGTGTGCATGAGCACATTTATTAATAATGCGACGCGTGTAACCGCATGGCATTCCTAGTATTGAACAAATCCTTTTTCATTCTGATGGTGTATGGCTAGTATCAGCCAAGTAAAAATAAAAATAATAAAATAGTAGTACCTAGTAGTTTTTTTGTGCCAAATTAACTATAAAAAGACAACTTAATTCTAGTGAGTGATGCACAAAAATAGCGGTCTTACCGCTGGCAGCGGTCTCTTCCAGACAACCTACCTGCCAAGTAACGTGCATGCCATTCACAAAGTTTAGATAACAACTCACGAACCTCATCAAACCTTGACCAAATTTTCTGCAGTGTATTCGTACAAGATAGACGGGTGTATTATGATCATTAAAGTGCATTTAAATTATTATTAGCGTGTATGTACTGTGAGACAAAGGTCAGAAGCATACGGCTATCATTAATGATTGTTTTTTTTAATAGCATAAAGGGGCAAAGGGCAGTCGGAGCCATTTTCAAGACAACCGACGCCTATATCCGCACAGAGGCTGGACAGATGTGTTGCCCTCCTGTCTCTCCCCTCCATGGCCTACCAGCTACTTACACACCGAAAGAAACGCGACAGCATAGCTGTCACTTGACGCCGGTGTCCTGTAGTCGAGCGGTGGCACTACATCACTAAAAATATCTAGTATTGGAAGCGATAAATGCCAATTTTAGAAGTGTTGGACAACTACAGTGGAGGGCGTTTAAAGGGAGAGAAACCATCTCCACACCATTACCAATCTAGGCCGCAATCCAACAGAACAGAAGTAATGAAAATAAGTTAAAAGAAGTTCAGCTTTCTCTTCTCTCCGCCATTAGCGAACTGGAGAGAAGTGTGTGTGTTTTTTACGCGTGCTTGACTTGGGGAGTAAGCTGACGAATGCGTGACGAGGGGTTACGAGAAGTGTGATCAGGCGAGGCCAACGGAAGTCGAGAGGGAGATATAATTTGTGTGCCTTAGACCACATGACTGAAGTAAAACTTCATACACGAAACATGAGAGGGAGGGAGAATGAAAATGTCTTGTTCCTACAGTAATATAAGAAACGTAACTCTCTCTCTTACTGTCTTCACTAACTTACATCTCCCTATCAACTTCGTTCTCTTCACCCGATCACACGTTTTGTAACGCTCTCGTCACGCTCAAGTCAAGAGTGAGGAAGTTTTACTTCAACAATGGTCACAAAATAAATATAGAAAATACACATTGCACTGCCAGTTTCATATTATATAAAAGTGTAAAATTCCGATTATTCGTCATAATTAAATATGGCTACCGAAGCTATAAAACAAGTATTCAATTATAGAAACAATCAAAATTGGTGCTATTAAAACTCTAGCAGGCATAGCTAAATTTAACCTCGATAGCAATCACCGTTCACCACCTGGGACTGCAAATGCGATGAGTTTTTATTTATAAACCTTGGCCTTTCAGCTGTTAATTCATATCTATACTTCTATATTAATTATATGAAGCTGAAGAGGTGGTTTTTTTGTTTGTTTGACCGCGCTAAACTTTGCAACTACTGGTCCAATTTGAAAAATTATTTCAGAATCAGTCCAGCGGTCGGCAACCTTTTGGTAGGCAAGGACCGCAAAGTGACAAAATAAACTAAGCGTGGGCCTCGCTTGTGATGTTCACCCTAGAAGCCCAATTTACCCTTGTTTTTAGTTTGACCTCTGCCCCCCAATAACTTATTTAAAAGACATTCGCGGGCCGCAAGCCCGCGGCTCGCCGACCGCTGAGTTAGTCCATTTAGTGAGGAAGGCTATAGCCTATTTTTAATCGACTCCGGTGAAAAAAGGATTCTCGTTAATGAAGTAGCGGATGTCCGCTATCAATCATATACATATATTTTCGCTGATTTGTCCTATTTGTTAAGGTCGTACATCGTATACATGGAGGTAGGTACGTAGCTTGTAATAACCGACCAAATTCAAGTCGCTCATCTCAAGCATACATGTAGCCGAATTGGGACAACACGACTGCGGAGGTACTTAAACGATATTGGCGTGACAGTGACAGCTGTGCATGTGTTGTCGCGTTTCGTGCGGTGTGTAAGTAGCCGGTGGCCCATGGATATGGGAGGAGAAAGGAAGGCAGCGCATCTGTATAAGCTCTACGCGAATGTCTATGTGCGTTGGTAGTCCTGAAAGTGGCTCCGACTGGTCGTTTGCCCACTTATACTATTTTAAAAAATCCTCTCTAAGTGTGCGTGTCCTACGACGTACGTTTGTGTGTTATCAATTCTACGAGCTGGCTCTGATCATCTTCTTTTAATTGTAAGTATTGATTTCTCGTTTGCCTCCTTATGCTATAAAAAAGTGTCCTGAAATATTTGGGAATAATATGAGAAAATCACATCAAAATAACTTGATTTGTCTATATCAATACACTGTTCCCAGATTATTTTTGGTAATGTGTGGATGTAGGTAGATATAATAAATATCTTTAACGTTATTATTGAAAAAAAATTCAAGAAAATTTTAATAGGAGTTAAAATATGATATTGCCGTTTTACTGTAATGGGTACTTCGAATTGACATATTATATCTTTCATGGTTTAACATTTTTGAGGGAAACTTTTTTCACCGAGTACCCTCTGGGAGTGCTTCTTCTAAAAAATAAGAATTAATAAAAACAAAAAAAGCCTTAAAAATAATAACTAAATAGAAAATCAACTGAAAATGCCGGAAGAAGATAAAAATTCAATATTTACATGCGGTCGAAGGCATAAAAATTAATGGCTTTGTGCATGCCTCCGACTGCACGTACCTAAATATTGAATTTTTATCTTGTTCTGGCATTTTCAATTGATTTTCTGTTGGGGTTTTTAGCTTTTTTTTATTTTTCATTTTACTTATGGATTTTTATATGACTTAGACTAGACTTATGGTTACCGAAATTACGTATTCGGTAATTCATTTAAAGTTTACATTATGTATCACGAAATCGCTGGCATTAGGTAGTAAGTTTTATATAGCACTGGCTGGTGGCCGCGACTTCGTTTGCGTAGCGTAGTTCTATTATAATCAAAATTATTTATTATTGCTTGCTTGCAGTGTGCCGAAATTAGGTCCTTAATGGTTAAACAATTTAAAGTATTTCTTTATATACGATATTGGTTGTTTTCCTTCTGAGGTTAATATGAACAGGCCTGCAGCGCTAATTTAGTTTTAATCTGTACAGTAATTTCAAAGATTAGTCTTGACAAACAGACTAACAGATAGACAAAAAAATAAATAAGATTAAAAAATGTTCTAATACTATTTACATCGCCCCCAATTAGTTTTTCGTAAATATATTTAATGGACACACGGATTTTACTATTTCTTTGTTTATGTATTACCACAATAAGTATCATTCATAAGATCATAACACCACAGAAAGTGTCTTTAAAATTTTCAAATCCGTCAGGTAAAGTATAATTGCTGTATGTCCCATAGGAATGAGCGATTTTCCCGCAGTAAAAAGTGTTCTAGATGTTGACCAGGCTATCTATACCTACACCACAAAAAGGTTCATTCGAATCCGTCCAGTAATTTCGGACAATAGCCTTGACAAACAGACAAACGGACCAACAGACAAATTCCTTATTTTAAATGCATTTATTTATTTTTAATGAATAGCCCACTTTCATACAAACTTTCAACCCCTATTTCACCCCCTTGGGGATAGAATTTCCAAAATTCAATTCAAAATTTATTTTTCAATATATATAGGTTTTTTTTTGTTTTATAATATTTTTTTCAGTGAAATAAGCTTATGGCCTGGTCTTTGTTTTTACAATGCAAACTGTTAAAAAACAATTCACCGTATGAAGGTGTAACAATCTACTTTGTATATGTTTTTCTTATAAACAACTATCGTTTCTATAATCCGTTTCGCTGGGTATTTTCAACGCAACTATCCTTATACCCTATTATCTAACCTAGTTAGTAGTTAGGTAGTACCTGGTGGCCCATGGAGGTGGGAGGAGCAAGGAGGGCAACGCATATGTATAAACTCTATGCGGATGTCTTTGAGAATCAGTAGTAACGAAAATGGTTCCGAATGCTCGTTTTTCTCCTTATACAAATAATAAAAAAGAAAAGAAATACAAGAACATTTTTGCTGACATAATTTAGTTCACTAGTTTACCGGCAAATAGGATTTGTAATATAAAATGGATATTTTTATAAAATATTTAGATATTAATATGTAAAGAAATTAAGACAAAATCAACAAATGTCGTTTCGTCGTCGTCGTTTTAAAACAAAAATAAAACTATTGTAAGTATATTTCCATACTTCAATTAAAAAAAAACTACAACTAAATGTAAAATATTTATTTGAATTATAAATAAAAATGTGGAATTATTTTATTAAGTGAGTAAAATATAAAAACTTTAAATATGATAAATGTATCGTAGGCAAGATATTGTTATCTTAAATCTTTAAGACAATGTAAAAAATAATTGTAAAATTGTAAGATCTTGTTTATTGGCAATTCTTGTGCACATATCTGACCAGATAAGGCTGCAATTGCAATTCGTGGGAACATGTGTAACATGCAAGACTTACAATAAACCTAAAGGACCAGACCATTTTCTGGTTGTAAATTTAAATACCTAGGACAATGTGTGTTTTACTATAATAACGTATAGTATGTTGAAATTAAAATAACTATGATATAATATTTATTATACTTATTAAGCTGTAATAATCATAATTAACTTCGAATTTGCGGCAGTCTTTTTTTCGATTCTCTCGAAATATTTTTTTTTTCATAAGATTTTTTTTATATGTTTTTATGATATTTTAGTAAATGGTTGTAAGTGTTCTTGCGGCATTCTAGTCCAATCTGGTTAACACGATTGAAAACTTCATAAAAATCGGTCAAACCGTTTCGGATGATCTTGGTTTCCTAACGTTGAAAGAAAACTTAAAAAAATCGTCAAACCATTTCGGAGAAACTTGGTTTTCAACACTGTGATACGAGATATATATATATATATATATATACGTACTAGCTGCGCCCCGATATTGGCCGATTCTCAGACCTACTCAATATGCTCACCAAATTTCATGAGAATCGGTCAAGCCGTTTCGGAGGAGTATGGCAACGAAAACTGTGACACGAGAATTTTATATGTATATTACAAGATTTTGTTGTTATTACACAGAACTCGACAGTACTGGCTGATGCTAGTTTTTCTCTTAAGTAATAAGTATATTTTTATATATATTTTAAATTCACTCTGTTACTAAAACGTGACCTGTGCAAAATTTGATTAAATGTCAAGTGTACGTCAATCTGTTGAATAGCCTTGTTCAGATCGACTTCTTGTGAACTTTTTTCCACTCATACGTAATAATATGAATGTTGCTCAGTAGTTCAAATATTTTTTTGTACTAAGAAGAAATATTATGTAAAAAATATTTGTTAGTATTGATTTTATACTTTGTTATTCAAGTGAACCAATCACTAGAATGATGCAAAAAAAGTCAGTATTTTTTACCCAACTGCGTCAAAACCACGCATAACGTTTTTGAAGAGTTTTTCTCAATTTGTTTATTATTGGAAACAGAATATACTTACAATTTGCCCGCGAATGTTTTATAAATAAGTTGCGTGCATTGTGCCTAACCAATTAGACTGTAATACTGCATATATCTTATAGAGAACGCCCGCAACTTCGTTTACGTGAATTGGTTTTGTGCCGCAGTCAGTTAAAATGTTGCCTTCCTCACTAAATGTACTAACTAATACTGAAAGAATCTTTCAAATCGGACCAGTAGTTTCAGAGATTAGCGCGTTCAAACAAACAAACTAAAAAAACAAAATCTTAAGCTTTATATTATTAGTCTAGATTTTAATATCATCAGCGTAATCATTCATAGCTAGCTGATTTTCTGTATATCGGCTCATATACATATTTTAATGACTAGCTGAGACTTTGTTTCAGTGGTTTTTATACAAAGATTACCTATAAATGTAATTTCTGTCTATCTCCGTGTTTTAGTCGGTATTATCATTACCGTATGCAATAGGTAGATACATATTATGTTATTACCGCGTTTTAGAATTATAATTAGAAATATTACGTCCTACAGACCGTCCTTTAGAAAAATACAAAAACACATTACTTATTTTGCCCAATTAACATAAAATTAATACTACATTTTTATTGTACATTTGGTAACATGATTATTCATAGAAATTAAATATCTGCTACTTGATTTCGTGTTGTTTATAAAATCAAATGAAATGAAATAAAAATGTTTTTATTCATAGTAGATTATATTATATTCATAATAGAAATTACATTTTAAGTTTGAACGTTAACAATTACATCCACCTTCAATTCAATCCTAGCCCTGTATTGAGAAGAATCGGCGAAACAAACTCAGCGGACTAATATTTAAATATAAGTATAGTGATCGATTGCAGGCTAATCCGCAATATGTATTGACACCAGCTAACGGGGCCACGCGTTGCTGTGGCCATCGAATATCTGAGTATATAATCCAAACATTTATATATTTCAGGCTATATTTCATTAGGCCATATTTGAACCCACGAATGCCAAATTGTATCAAAATCATTAAGTGACATACAAATACCG
>LUGF01055674.1:249252-259390 GCA_001625245.1 Calycopis cecrops | reverse complement strand
ACGTTTTAATTTTCAATTGCGATAAGGACATTGTTAAAAGAACGTAACGTTTTTTATTAGGCACTAACATGTATAAGGTAATTGACTTGTGACTATGAAGCCTTAAGGCTGTAACACACTAAGCAGATACGATAAGATTTTATCTGCGTATAAAAACAGTTTTCGAAATTTGTCTGTGTCTACAAATACTTGACGGTAAAGTATACTATGTTATCTGCGTTGTGTGTGGTGCTCCTTGAGTAGTACAAAGAGAAGAAGAAGATCTCAGATACAAATATCTTATCGCATTTGAATAGTGTGTGATAGCCTTTGTAATTATGTTGCCGATAGCAAACTATGTATATTATTATTATATTTAGTTTTTTAATAGATAAACTGTTTCTTTTTTATTTAAGTTTTTTGTAGACAATACATTTTATAATTTTAATAATAAGCAAAGACAAATTCTACTCTCTCTGACGTGAGTTAGAATTGTTTTTGTTTATTATGACACTATTCACATAATCATAATAAAATCCTAAAAACTTTACTTTCAATTCCACCCTTGTAAATCAGACTGATTAAGTCTCATTAGAGTGGTTCTACCTATATTTCAGGGGATGCACCTGAGGGACGAATGTTAAGGCTGATTTACACGGAGTTAGTAATTGACTCCGAATTGGGTAAGTTGGTCGGCATCAGTCTCTTCAAAATATTTTCGACCTGCCTACCAACCCTCTTTTTTTTAAAACAGGAAACAATGCTGAAGGCGAAGGCCGATGCAGCTTCATCGATATGAGAGGCGCGTACTAGAAGACGTCCTCAGCATTTGTGATAAATAATGGGGGAAAATATGGGAGAAAGGATCCCGATAACGATTTAAAATAGTTAGGTATGCTATTTTTATCTTGTCCGACCAAGTGCAAGTTAGCAATTAATAATGTGGTCATTTTAACCCCGTATTTTAATCGCAATTCAAAATGATCGGTTGCTCGAAGGTTCGAAGGGGCGCGGCGCCATGTATTCATTACACCCTAGCACTATAATATTATAATCACTAAACACTAACTACTTTTTGCTGCTTTAGTACAGTCAAATAATTTGAACCAAAATATCAAATTGCAAATGACGAAGCATTTTAACTTTGAACAAAAACGAAACAAATCAAATTGAAACAGCAAATTAAGATATTCTAAACATAGATATGTAATAAAGATATACCTACTTTCAAATTTATAATTGATACTATTAGAAGTAAGTAGCAACTTACATCATTATTAGTTATGTTAACATATAAATGAGATGCTATTAATAATGTTTTTAAAAATCTGATTAAATTTAAAGAGCCCGGTTTCTAATACAAGTTAACGTTTACAGAATTCGCAATTGAACTAAGTACACATTTTGCGTCTACCTCATGGTTGGTCATATTTTTGGCACACTTTTACTAACCTGTTTACTTGCAAACATCCCATTCGCTATTGCAAACCTATTACAAATCTATGTGCCATGGTGTTTGAATTGCAAATAAAAGCATTTTGTCGCGGTTATTGAAAGTGTAGATTGTATAATATAAGCACAATATAAGAGTGCGAAACCGTGTTAAATTTGTTAATCACTTGCCATTAGACGAACCGAGATTTCTGAGGCCTTCTTATATAAGAAAGCTTTATCTTTATATATAAAAATCGAGCTAGTCTCAGAAGCTACTGGATCTTGATGAAATATCGCAGACATGTAAAGTTCAATTTAAAATATAGGCAATAATTTATTTAAAAAAAATAAAACTAAGAACCATTATATAACAGGCATATTATATAGCTATGCGTGACTGGGTCAACCAATTATTCTATAATTATGAAAGAAAGATAGAAACATTGTATATGTAATCAACGATCGATTAACTCTGTTGGTAACGCGGCAGTTATAATACGTGACACGAAATTGGTTGCGGGTTCGAATCCCGCGCAGATCATGCATGTTTATTTGTGTACAATAGGTTAAAGTCTAGTACGGTATAATACCCGTATCTATTTCGTTTCCGTATCTATTTAGCATTCGCTGAAACTTAAGAAATAAATATTCTTTATCTTCTTTTCGGTATGTATTTTATATCTAAGTATCTCTTATTTTTTATGAAAATAACAGTAAGTTGTTTGGTAAAACTGCGGTGCAGACATTAATTATGTAAGTTGTGTGCTAGTCCCGAATTGGTTGCGGGTTCGAATCCCGCGCAGTACAATATGTTATAGTCTAGTACGGTATAATACCCGTATCTATTTCGTTTCCGTATCTATTTAGCATTCGCTGAAACTTAAGAAATAAATATTCTTTATCTTCTTTTCGGTATGTATTTTATATCTAAGTATCTCTTATTTTTATGTAAATAACAGTAAGTTGTTTGGTAAAACTGCGGTGCTGACATTAATTATTATGTAAGTTGTGTGCTAGTCCCATCATCGGGGTCAACGTTCATGAGGTAAGTGTCAGATCAAAAATAAACAATTTATGACTGAAAAGATAACATTGTCCTTTCAAGCAACACATTTTCAACGCAGTTCTATGTCTCATGTTCTAAGAAGTAATTGTTCGTTGTTCATTATTATAATTGGCATTAAGACACGATAATGGGATAAAGACTTGTTATGTCATCAAACATTATATACTTGATCGAATTCGTCCCGTGCGTCCTCAACTAATTTGTCCTCGTTATACTAGTTCAGTACTTCTCCCTCATTTCCTCAACTTAACTAAATTGAGATGTTTACTATCTGAAATATCTTTATCGGGTGATTTATGTATACTAGTCTAGTAGTCTAGTTTTATATTACTAGTATAGCCAAAAACAAACACAAAGAAAAAAAAATTTTCACAATTATAAATAAAATTTATTAAGTTTTAATACACAAATATAAATAAAATTAAAAATATAAAAAGCTTATTCGAGGATCTCGGGATTCCAAATTATCATGGCGTTTAGAGCAAGCTATACTATCTAAAACTGACTAAATCATAATCCAGCGGATTAAGATCGAAGCTAGACGAAAACTGTCTCTTCAGCTCTGATGAAGTCCAAGTCGATCGCTTCCCAACCAAGACTGCGTGGACCGAGCTTTATGCGGGGCCGAGTCCTGCTGGAAGGACCTTACTTGGTTATTGAAGACGGTGTTATTAAGCGGCGTAACTACCTTCTCAAGAATGGTATCTTGATACACTTGTGCAGATGTTTGATACCTTTTTCACAAAAATATGGCTCAGTCACTCCTTCATAGCTAACACCCTACCAAACAATCACTGAACTACTTATCCGACGATAATGCCCACGTTGCACTTTGTCGAATAATTGGAAAGCTTCCTTAGAGCTTTGAGTTTATATTTTTGTTTGTTAAAATGTTGCTCAATTGTAAAAAAATTCTCATCCGTAAACAATTTTTTTCTGTGACCTCCTTTTGGGTACCGCTTCAGTAGTTGTTGCGATTTTACCACCCTATACATATTTAATTTATCAGTTCAGAAATGATTAGTGCGTCTCTTATAGGCTGCAAGTCCAAGAAATACATATAATACAGAGATAAACATCCATGACTAAGGCGGGATTCGAACCCGCAACCCCTGGCGCAACATGCTCTGCATTATCCTGCACCAGCTCATGCTTCGTCGAAGATAACTTTAAGCTAAAAAAATAAGTCTTTTCATAATCATCAACGATAAGTACTGTAAAGCTTTCAGCAAGGATTGCCCAATAACAAAATAATTGCCACTAATAAAACTAGAAGTTCTTAACGATGTCTATTGAATAATCTATTTCAATTACAAGGTCGCCTTAAAAAGTTGGACATTCGAATGTATAATTGATTGATTGTTATTCTATAGTATAGATTGACTCTACAATAACTAACCTAGATTGAGATCTGTATGTTTAGGATTTCCTCATTATATATACTTAAGAATCTCGTTTCATGGTTTTGTTAATTGCTATTCATATTTCTTCGAAACAGCCCAATCATTAAATTTTCTGAGTATATTAGGTAGGGAATATGTAATTATATTTCACAATTTTTGAATGAGATATTTTCAAAATTACGCACTTGAAACTACTGATCCCAGCAGGCTAGTGACATACATTTTTTTTTTCAGAATATAAGTTTCTGTGAACCCACTCTATTATTCTTTTTATTTTATTCGCTATCGCTGCGGTAAACATTATCTATGAAGTAAGGCTACGCCCGGGCGCAAATTTCGATTTGATGGAGCACCGTCTGGTTTTAATCAGTTCAAATCCGAAATAAACCCGGTATAGCCCTTGCTGAGATGGTACTCGAGGAGTTTCCACACAATAAAAATAAAGGCAGTTGGGCTACATAGCCACTTTGGCGGATCCCAAATATGACTTTACATCTTCGAATTATATTTTTTTAATACAACGTGTAAGTTATAACTTTTTTGTTGTTCCTTATCATCGATAATGTCTATCGTTCTTATCGACATTACGTGATATGCGTACACGGTCCCAACCCTAAAAAGATCACAAAATACCAGAGCTGTAACTCATTATAAGTTTATCACATACCTAAAATAATACACCGAAGTTACACGGTAGGTGGTATCGAGCTACAACCACCTAAGTTGTATATACAAAATAACATTTCGATTGGGATCAAATGTTTTATATTAACCTTTGATTATAGAAGACATTAATAGTTAATTAGACGAAGCAAGCTTAAAAAATCTGACTAATATGTAGTAATACGAATTAAAGAAGTGATAATATATGAAAACCGCGTAATTCCGGGTTTGCGTAAGATAAGGTAGTTGTAAGTCGAGATATTACTGTATATCATAATTTACATAAGGTAAAAGCCGGATAGTTGCCTCGGTGGGATAGTTGCCTCAGTTGCCTATGCCCTATGTTAGGCTTGTGGAGAGTGTTAGTTTCTGATCATAGTCAAAAGTGTCCACCACGCAGACCTACCTGCCGCAAGAGTCGTTAAAGTAGACTCAAGTGTTTTGTTCATGCGAGCAAAAATCTTCCGCGGCGACAATAGTGTCGCCGCGCGCCTCTTCATAGGAAGTGCGTCAGAATTATATTAGTATGTAATCTCTGTAATATTTTTATTTGTACTGATTATGATTTCAGTACATTTTTTTTATGGCTGTTACGTTTTAATGTTGAATATTTTTTTGTTTATTTCGTAAATAAAAACGTCAAGAAAATTGTATCAAAAAGGATAGTTGCCCCACTATTTTGCGGGTAGTTGTTCTATGGCAACCATATTATACTTTATTTTTAAGATAAATACAAATATTTCATTAATAGCTTACATCATTGCTAATATTAAGTATAAACTTAAAAATAGACTTAAAACATAATACTATTTTTAAATGTTGAATAAAAATTTAGTTAGTACCTATCTACATAATAAACGATCTCAGTAAATTTAACTCAATCGATGCTAATGCCAAAATTAATTGTCATATTGCTCTAATTTTTAAATACAAAACAATATTCCATTAAGGATACCTAATTATCATTTCGGAATCTATATTTGTTGTAATTTTATAATTATAATTTGATTTTTATTATTTAATTAAATTATAATTATTAATAAAAAATTGAAGAAAACAAAAAAAACAGATTAAACAAATTAATATAAGATCATTTCTATTTAAAAAAAATATAGACAGGCATCTATTGTCATGTGAGGCAAGTATCCCCTGAAGCATATTTAACGTTAGGCTACAATCCGTCATAGTAGGCAACTATACCCAAATTTAGAGGTCACATAAAACAGAATTAACTCAAAATTGATAGTATTTATATTTAAAAAAATGGGCTAGTTGAAAGATTAATAACTTGAGAACCGTTTAAGGCAAATTCAAAAGACTTCCTGGAGTTCTCATTGTATTCTCTTCATTTAACCCGGATGTGTCAAATACAAATGGGTTGCAAAAAACTGGAAAACCAAACATTAGGTGACAAAAAGTGCCTACGCAAGCGAACCAAGATGATGACTTGCCTCGTAAGAAGACCGCAAATTACCTCCTTTCAGCTCGAAAAAAAGTAGCCTTGTCTTTTGGTAAGAGGTAGTGCCATGCTGCACTGCAGCTGAGTTTTACCCATATCATATAAGGTAGGTGTGTACCTCTCGTACGCATGATCGTAAACTAACTGAGATGCGATGCCGGCGGTTTAATGTAGGAGACAGAGACAAACCATAAACATACATATACAGATACTCCACTTTTTGAGTCGGGGATAAAAAAGTCAGAACACACCAGTGTTACCAAAGTAAAACGAGTGTTTAACAATGCAGTGTTACCATGGTCGTTGTGTAGTGTCATAGTCGGGGGACCAAGGGTCGCGAGTTCGAAGCCCGACAAGGGCAGACAACGAATATGTGCACCGAGGCCATTGCAACTACGCGAATATTTTTAAAAATCTGTTCCCATGCCTAAAATAAAAAGCAATGAAAATTTGTAATTAACTACATATTAGTTACAAATTTTCATCGATTTATATACAAAAAATATAATATGTAAAAAATTGTAACTATCTAATTATAGATAGTTACAATTTTTGTAATATGTTTTCGCAACGAAACATGGTAGGTACATAAATACAATTTTGGATCATTGTTTTGAATCTGGCTAGTCTTTAGTCTCGTCAATTCGAAGAGTCTGTCACTAGTTCTTTTTTTTTCTTATGTTATGCCATAGGTGGGCAAACGAACCGAATCTTTCAATGAATATCGACGCCCATAAACATCCACACGACCAAAGCTATGCAGATGCATTGCCCTCCTTCATCTCCTTCCTCCTCAACGGGCCACAGGAAACTCACACACAGAACGAAACGCGACTTTACGCCGCTCTCATGTAAGCGAATGGTTCCACCACGGTCGTGCCAGCCCAATTCGGCCGTAATGCAGAATGGCATTACCTCTTACTACGTCGCGTCGTCGCCCAAGAACAAAATCGTATCTGCAATATTACCAAATTACCTACATTATGAAACTTAGAAGTTCTGTGGAAATACAATCATTTAAGTAGTATTAACGCGAATTGAGGCGTTTTATGAACGTAATTTGTAGTTCTTCAAATTGCAGTTTTTAAATAGGTATCAAAGATAATATTGCAGATACGATTTTGTTCTTAGGACCTGTCGACATATGCTCTAGCACTGTTCATTCTACTCACTCTCATTCAATTTTGAATAGTCATTCTGTGACTTTTTTCTGTAAAATGTGCATCTTGTAAGATGACGCTAAAATCGCACAAGTTATACATTTTTTTTTCTATCTTGTTTATCTGTATATTGCATATTGTATCAAATTATCTGAACTCACGGAAAATCCAATTTTAATGTTCACCAACTTAGTCAAGGTCAGATATTATGTTACGGTAAGGTATATTTTAAGAATATTAAGCAAGAGAATCTTTTTGTACCTGCATAAGTACATAAAATAATAGCGTTTTATATAAAATGTTCATGATAACAAAATTTACGATGCAATTTTAGCCATACAAATAATAAAAGCTGTTACTGCTACTTTATCCTTTTGTTGGCCGTAATTTTATTTAGTAGGAGGTAGTTTCACGATAAATTGGGCCGGCACGAAGAGGGAGATGCCTCTCGCTTACACAAAAGTGACAGCTGTGCTGTAGCGTTTCCTGCGGTGTGTAAGTATCCGGTGGCCCATGGGAGGAGGAACGAGGGCAATGCATCTGTATAATCTCTATGTTCATGTCGCGCGTCGGTAGTCACGAAAATGGCTCCAATTGCTCGTGTGCAATACTTATGAGTTAAAAAAAAACGTACCTAAAATTACGTTAACATACTGTTTCATTCATTTGCATCTTCCTTATTAGTTTAATTATCCTTCTTATGAAAATGAATTATGTAGACACGTTTCTTTATATAATTATTCAAAATGTAAATATTATATACGTATTTAATGTATATTTAAGTTATATTTGTATTTAAATAGTTCAATATAACTCACCGAACGCCTAATACAAGGGGGAATAAAAACTACAGTTCTGTGCTAGAAGCATAGCAAGTTACGTGATGTAGATTGAATGTTGTACTTTCTTTTATCTCCATTTACTTTTTTTATATAGTACAGGAGGCAAACAAGCAGTCGAGTCAACGAGCCATCACCATGAAGGTGATTTCCGCCAATCACATACCGCTGCAACACCAGGGGTTCAATGGCGTTGCCGGCCTTTAAAATGAGAGTAGGCTCTTTTTTTAATTGATGTACTTTCAGTTAATTATGATTTCTACAAATATTGAACTATATTTGAATGAATAACGAACAATTTTTGCTGGCATAATGGTGACATAGATTTGGTAAGCGGAACAAACATAGGTTCCAAGACGTCCTGGATTATAGAAGTTTATCTGTCTGCTAGATAAATTTCTATAATAAAAATATCTTAAATGTAACATTTTTTTACATATTATTATTATTATTTCTAGCTCTAAAGAATATCATATTGTTTGTTTTTTACGTATTACAATAATCAACGTTGTAGATTAAGCACATATTTGTCTGCTTTAGTATATTGTGTATTATTGTTCAAACAAAGAACATATGTTTATTATATTATATTGTTTATCATACGTATTGTGTCAATAATAGAATATTTCACTGTTTACCTGAGGGACAATGTAGTCATTTAAAAGAACACCAAGATATCTCTCACAATTATAATGTGCTCCTGACCTATTGGTTACAGTGGCCATCGATAAAGGAATTGGACAACTGCGCAGGACCCATTATGAATATTTTTTTAGAGGTAAACGAGCAGCCGGCGCCATTTCCGTCACTACCGACGCCCACAGGCATCCGCATAGAGCTTATACAGATGCGTTGCCCTCCTTCCTCTTCTCATCGCCATGGGCAATTTTAATTTAATTATGCTCAAGTGTGCCTACGATCCGGTGGGACGGCAGTCTGACGTAATGAAGACGAATGAAAGGAAATCAGGCTTAGGAACTACTAACACTACTAATAACGTGCACTCCGAGGCAAAGAGAACTGCTATTACAAAATAAAAAAAAATAAAACAAATTTTGCTCCGACCCAGGACTCAAACCTGCTGCCTGCTAATTGACTGACTAACCTTTAAACAGCAAATCTACTCTATGAATCGTTATGTGTGTGTGTGTGTGTTTGTGTGTGTGTGTGTGAAAGAGGGATAATTATAAATAAATATATAATTATGGTGATGAAGAGTGAGATAGGGGTTGAAAATAATTATGAAATTATCGAAAGTATTTGAACATCAGTTTCTTTTTTAGGTACTTATAATAATAGTCGAAGGATATTTTTTGTCTGTCGATTATCGTCTTCGTTATTTTAAAGAGCTCTAGCATCAGGTGTGCAAGACATTAAGATGAGAAAAAAAATGTTTTTTGTTACGTGAAAACGAAGTTTCGTGGGTTCCACTACTATTTAAAACGACATACAGTAGAAATACTCAAATTCCATATGCACCAAACATGTCCCGATATGGCCCCAAAAAGGTTACAAAACAAAACCTGATCCATATAAAGAAGGGCCAGCCAAAAAAAACTCCAAACCAGAAATTATAAAATTTAATTATTGCCAAATTATTCCCAGCATTTACTTTCTTTTTTTCTTTTACAGTATAACGGGGCAAACGAGCAGTCGGAGCCAATTTCGTGACTACCGACGCCCATAGACATCCGCTTATCGTCATATGCGTTGTCCTTCTTCCTCCCCTATCCATGGGCCACCGGCCACTTACACACCGCTCGAAACGCGACATAACAGCTGTTAGTTTTTTTTTTTTTTTTTATAGTACAGGGGGCAAACGAGAAGTCGGGTCACCGAGATGATGGTGTTTTCCGACGCCCACAGACATCTGCAACACCAGGGGTTTTGCAGTTGCGTTGCCGGCCTTTAAGATGAGAGTAGGCTCTTTTCTTGAAGATCCCTAAGTCATATTGATCCGGAAATACCGAGGGCGGCAGCTGATTCCACAAAGAGGTAGTGCGCGGGATGAAGTTGCGATTAAAGCGCACAGTGGTGGACTTCGGAACATCTAGATGGTGCCGGTGGAAAATTGAATTTTGACGCGAAGTACGATAGTGAAATTCAGCTGCAGGTATTAGTCCGAACAATTCCTC
>LUGF01055674.1:184951-245050 GCA_001625245.1 Calycopis cecrops | reverse complement strand
TAGGAACATTTTTTCGGGATAAAACAATAGTATGTGTTAATCCAAGTTACTCTCTATGCGTGTATCAAATTTCATAAAATCAATTAGCAATTTTTGCATGAAGGAGTAACAAACAAACAAATAAACAAACAAACAAACAAACCAACAAACAAACAAATAAACAACAAACAACTTTTGCATTTATTATATTAGTACAATAGGAATTCTTATACTTGTACTTTGTCTTTATGATTATTTGTTAGTATAATAAAATAGTTAAGTACAAGCATACGAAAGCAAAATTAGTTTTAAAAATAATAAATTAAAATGTATATATTTTAATTTCCAAAAAAATTGGTTTTTGAAATAATTAACATTAATTATTTATTATTCATAAATATGTTTTTTCTCAGAAATCTGTGTACTGTTGGAACGGTACATGTTTATATACTTTATATTAAATAAAACGTGTCATATATTTTATGAAATAAAAAATAAATAAAACTCACCGGTATGTTTGTCACTATTCACAACCAAGCATCACAACACAAATTTAATTCTAATCAAATTAATTTTTGCATTTCGTCCTATATAATTTAATATATAAAAATGATATTTTAGTATTTGGTTATAGTAACATAGCCTTATGTGCGTTAGCCGCTATTGGAAGCTATGAGGTGATTGCGGTCCTCGCCGGCTCCGCCAACAATAACAGCGCGTACCAGCGGATGTCCACGAGCACTCGCCGCTGTCTGTGTTGCCGTTTGTTTACCAATCTCCGCATAACTTTCCGTGCTGAAAATTAAACTATGCCAATGTTTGTAAATTGAAGTTTGTGTTTGGGAATGTTTTAATGACAAAATATGTGATGGCTGTATGGCATAAGAAAGTGATGTATATGTAAATACAAATAAGAATGTTTGTAGATTCTTTTGTCATTGTAGTATCTGTGCAGCTCGGCTAACTCTTTAACAATAAGTATTTGTTGATAAAGTGTTAGGTATTTTTCTCTCCGTTGTATAAAACAACATGCAGTTGTAAATTGAAAGAAACGTTCATAAATATCAGAAATAAATAATTTCTTTATATCTCTATGCAAGTATTGATTGACAGAAAAAAAAGAAAAATCTCTCCGGCTTCTACGCGAGTCATTGATCACGGCTGCGTTCAATCAAAAGGTGACTTCTAAGAGTTTTGCATTATATATTTTGAATTGCAGGTTCACTTACTCGTCGCAATATTATTATATTTTATTAGACATGGTCCACTCAAAAGTTGTATAATAATTTCTTCAGGAACTACATTCGTATATAGAGTTGAAGTTGGAGATATCATTATTTATTTTTTCGATGATATTACTTAGAAAATATCGACAAAGACTTTGGTTCATTCGGATGGATAAGAAATCAAAATCCGGAAATGTTTCAGCAGCTACTGTACAAAGCATGTCCGGATCCATTGATGGGAAGGTCGACCTTGCAAAGATTCGGACCGCTCGTAGCTAATCTCATTAACGATTGGTTACAAATGAACGGTTTTATACTGTCAAACGCTAAATACAGACTTCTATTGACATCATTATCTAGAATTCATTGCGACAAGAATGTTCTCGACCGACAAGCCGTCATAGAAATGGACCGCAACCGAAGCCATATTGAGCTTCTCTTCACTTCCACGGCATAAAATATGTACAGAGATTGAACAAATAATAAAAAGTGTGTGCTTTAGACCACACAACTGAAGTAAAACTTTTGTTATCGTAGTTACAATGGCATAACATGTCATATGATATTTATTTAATAAATACGAAAAAGTTTCACTTAGGTCGAATTTGAATTTTGTTTTTGAATGACAACTTCCATTTGTCTCGCCCGTCGTGTGATTTTTGTAACGCTTACCTACTTACTAGCTTACTCCCCAAGTTAAGCGCGCGTAGAAGGTTTACTTCAAAAAGTATGTGTGACAGTTCCGACATGCTATTAGAGTCAATTCACACCAAAAGCGCGGCGAAGCGCAGCGAAGCGGACCGCACTTCCAGTGTCATATAAATTTAAACTTTATTTTCAATACTGTAGTACTTATTATCCAATTCTCGCGACTTCCGCGCGGATTCCAGCGAATTCTCGCGCAGTCGCGGGAACCCGCGCGACTCGTTCGAGTTTCTCATGCGATAATAAGTATTATAGTGATTATTATAAAGTTGAAATTCATATGACACATAAACTGCGCTTCGTTTCGCTGCGCTTCGCCGCGCTTTTGGTGTGAATTGACCCTTAGAGTTGACTTGATGATTTTACTGTGAGAGGTGCGCAAAAGACAAGCTACATAAGCATGGTAAAGCATTACGCCGGTGTTACATCTAATCACATTATTTTACTTTTACAAATCACACGCCATATACATAAAGTAACTGACCGTAACAAATCCACTTCCTTGGGCGAAAAAAAAATCAAATAGTCAATGATAAGATGGCCTATGTGGCTTTCTATAGGTATAAAATGTTTATAATCTTCCCAGGAGTTTCATAGCCAAATCAATATTAATTTTTTTTTAATAATTTCATTCAATTTGAACCAGTAGATTAAGAATTGGAACTTGTTAAATTTCTCGATTTTGTCATATCACTGACTGACTGATCATCAAAAGTTTAAGGCACTTCTAGCAGACTTAGAAGCTTCAAATTTAGAATAAAACTAGCATTTAGTGTCTAAACTAAGAAAACAAAAAATAATTTGTAAATTCGGTCCAGTTTTCTAGATATACCAACTGCATGAATATCTTTGTAATCCCATATAAATATATAGGATTACAAAGTTAGATTTGCAGTCAGATTTCAGTAGAATAATCGGTGTAGATAGGTCCCTAGATGTATGAGGCATAACGGAAAGGGTATAGGATGGAATAGGTGTGTTCAGCCAATGAAACTGCATTGCATAGGAAAATATGTAGAAATATAAAAAAAACGATTTTCTCTACAAATTCTGCTTATTGTCGGTAAGTATCTATTCTATACAAATTCTATTGTAAGAGGTAGTGCCACATTGCATCTTGCATGCAGCCGAATTGGGCCGGCGCGGCGCGAACGGCGAGGTACCTCTCGCTGACATGAGACCGGTGTAAAGTGACAGCTTTCCTGTCGCGTTTCCTGCAGTCTGTTAGTAGCCGGTGGAGGTGGGAGGAGAAAGGAGGGCAGCGCATCTGTATAGCCTCTATGCGGATTTTTTGTGGGCGTCGGTAGTCATGAAAATGGCTCCGGCTGCTCGTTTGCCCTCCTATATAATTAAAAAAAAATAAAGTGTACCATAAAAAGTATTAGTGTTAAAAAAAACATACCAGTCCAGAGGTGAACTCGTGTGCACATGTCCTGAGGGTAAAAAATATAATAACTTTATATAAGTACCTACTTGACAACATCCATGACCTACGACCGACCGGAAGAGCTGCACCGGACGGCCGCCAAACCTAAAATACTCCATATAAATCTAAAAGTGCCATTGAGCTAGGTTTTTTCCTGTAGGTTGTCTGAAGTTACGATCACAGTAATGAGCGAATTTGATATTTTTAGGGTTCCGTACCCAAAGGGTAAAAACGGGACCCTATTACTAAGGCTCCGATGTCCGTCCGTCCGTCCGTCCGTCCGTCTGTCACCAGGCTGTATCTCATGAACTATGATAGTTAGACAGTTGAAATTTTCACATTTATGGTGTATTTCTGTTGCCGCTATAACAACAAATACTAAAAAATAAAATAATATGAATATTTAAGGGGGCCCCCATACAATAAACGTGATTTTTTTGCTCCCATACTAAAGATAAGCTCCCGTTTTCGTAGATAATGGTACGGAACCCTTCGTGCGCGAGTCCGACTCGCACTTGGCCGGTTTTTTTATCTAATATATAAAATTCTCGTGTCACAGTTTTCGTTGCCATACTCCTCCGAAACGTCTTGACCGATTCTCATGAAATTTTGTGAGCATATTGAGTAGGTCTGAGAACCGGCCAACATCTATTTTTCATCCCGATATTTCCACGGGATCGAAAGTTACGCGGGTGAAACCGTGGGGCGCAGCTAGTAATGTATAAAAACCGATATGCAGTTGATTTCCGACTCCTATAGACAGCTGTAACCATCGGGGGTTTTTCAGTTGCTTTGCTAGCCTTTAGGATGAGGTATTTTTAGTTTATTTAACACACGATTTAACTTAATAACACAGTATTACTTTGTTAAAGTGACCATGACTCATTTGTGTTATTAACATTAAACATTTAAGACCTTACATAATATGTTCTATTATTTATTTGTATTATTATAATCTTAGAAAATAATCGGTCTGTATTCATATTTTACAATAATAAATTTTACAAAAAATATTACACGACAAGTAATATTATAATTATACGAATCTCCGCTGCACCATGCCATTAGCTATCGCAGCAATGATTCGTGTATATAGGTACAGTTCAGTCGACTGAATAGCAAATCTAAAATGTAGTACCCTGTAGTACCGCACCTTACCTCATCATCAACTCAACATACACGATGCACTACAATAACCGGATAACCCCTACATCACCAGCCCCTACATCATCATTCGTCATCGCATTATTAAATCGAACACTCAAAATCAAAATATTTTTATTCAAAATAGCTTTTTGAACGTCAAAAATTTCATCTACCACCGGTTCAACCCTAGCCCTGTTCAGAGAAGAATCGGCGAAACAAACTCAGCGGGCCCCATTAATTAAAAATTTATCTAAAAATATCAACTACATAATACATTCTTGATTATAATTATACAATACAAAATATAATTTCCACTTATTTTTGTATAATAGTAGCCTGGGAGAAGAATACTATTCCCAAGGTGTGGTATCTGTCATAAAGTTAGTACTTTGTAATATCCCTTACCACACAATTTGTTGATTGAAAGTTTTTGAACACTTTCTGGGATCTTATTGTAGAGGCGTATACATTGACCCCTAAAGTATTATACAAATTTTAGGTATACTTTGCCCATAGGCTGCACGTGTGAGAGGTACAATATGCTTTAATGGCGTTACATACACTGTGTGAACTACTTGCAAACCTTTTTTTTTCTTGGTAACGCAGGGGAAATACCTTTACGCACGCTACCCAGGACCCGGGTGTCTCAACCAGGTACAGTGTCGGGCTCGCAAACGGGGATGGGGACTACCGACTAAGCCCCTGCGGGTGTCTTCAGCCGCTTTTATTGGAGGCTCCCGGATCTGCAAGCAACAGGTTCCCTCCAGAGATAGGCTGGCCTCGGCGAAAAGGCCAGACTTCTCCTCCTTGGGGACTGTCCGGCTCCCTCTGAACAGTCCTTACTACAACGTCGGAACCGTTCCATTTTTCCCATCCTGACCCCTGGCTCCAGTACTCCAAAGGAGCACGCCACCAATGCGTCCAAATCGGACCAGTCATCTTAATCCACGACGCTATCTGCTGATTCAGAGGGACGGGTGGAGGACTCCTGAGCTGAGCTGCTCTTAGTCTAGAGAAAGAGCAACACAGAAAGGCACAGCCTCGTGGACTACAGAGGTACGCAAGCCTGTCATTATCTCCTATCGACATCCTATCGATTCTGGCTACGCAGGAGTAGCAGCGGTGGGAATGAGTGGTGGGCCAAAGCCCGAATAAAAAAAAAAGAAAAAACAAAAAAAAGAGAAAAAAGAAAAAAAAAAAAGAAAAACGCCTGTTACTACTTTCTTTCTAATTATGATCCTGTATATACACAGACAAACAACGAAAGCTCTAAAAATTATCACCCATATCACAATAACCGGTTTGTGTGTTTTCGTTTTCTTAACCGGTTGCTTAGAACATATTGTCATATTATACAAAACAAACAAAGGACAACGTCCTCTACTTAAGTTGAACATGGGGTCAGGTTTATAAAAACAAACAAGCCAATACCTACTTTTTTATGGTATAAGAAGGCAAACGAGCAGTCGGAGGAATTTATCATCACTTCCGACGCCCATAAACATCCGCATAGAGGTTATACAGTTGCGTGGCGCGCCTTCTGGACTGAGAGTCTGATCTGAGGACTGAGAGACAGTCCAGGGTCCTGACTGGGCGTGAACAATTCGGGGTTAAATTTTGGTCACCGGCCAAATTTTCAGATTTTCAGATCGACCGCAACACCGAGTCGTGCCTCGGTGTTGCGGTCGACAGTGAGTAGATCACAAAACAAGATGCTGCAATCGCAGAACAAACTTTAAGACATTCCTTAAACAACTTTCACTATTGTATGTGCTGTATGCATGGTGTAACCAAACGATCGTATTTAGCTAATGACAAAAATTAGTGTCTTTCTCTCTGGCTCCGATTGCTCGTTTGCCCCCCTATACCATAAAAAAACCACATATAATAAACCTAGTTACTATGACCGCGTAAACGAATGCGAAACAATAGTTATTCTTAGCCGTAAATCAAATGTAGTCAAATCAAAAGTAAGAATCAGATCAAATTAAGAGACTGTTAAACAAAGGTAAGATAGCGCCAAGCTGCATTGCAGCCAATGTACAGACACAACCGGGGTGTCACCTCTCGCTTACACGAAACCGGCGGAAAGTGACAGCAGTGCTGTCACGTTTTCTTCGGTGTGTGTTTTCGGTGACGCGTTGAAGAGTTAAGGTTAAGCAGGGCAACGCATCTGCACAGCCTGTATTGATGTTTACGAGTGTCGCTAGTCACTACAATACGTGAGCAGCTCTTTCGCCCCCTATGGCAAAAAAAAAGTCACTATTAGTACATCCGAAACACTACTAAAATCCAATGTAGATACTCTTTCCATCAATGCAATGTTGCTTAACTTAGCTGATAGATTACAAATCACTAGTGAAGACAGGGCTTGAGCTACTCTCGGTGATTACAAATATAATTTGTTGCATTGCAATTTTCAAAGATAATTGTGGCGAACTTACATTCTAAAATTGATACACCATAATTCTTGCCTCAACTGCAATAGACGGTGCTTTCCAATTATCTACAGCATATAGGATAGCATTTGTTGGTGTTGCGGGGAGATGAATTTAGATTTTGACATCAGTAAAAGGTGTCATACAGCATGCTTGCAGCCGAGTTGACACGACCGGGGAGGTACCTTTAGCTTGCGCGATACTAACGTAGAGTGACAGATGTGATGTTGCGTTTCGTGCGGTGTGTAGGTTGCCGGTGGCCCATGGAAGGAATATTACCTCCTCTTCACCTGGACATAACGATTTATGACAACTAGCGTCTCTATTAAACCTAATGACCGTAATAAATGCAATAAATATGAAAGCAATTATTATTAGCAACACAGATTGTTTAACTACCAATAAATTATTCTACAATAGTAAAATGTACGCTTAGCTAAAGGTTTCATTCCATATAGGAATCGTACTTACAATGAAGACAGAGGTAGCACTTAAGCTGCATGTTGCGTGTCCTAATTTTAATTTTAGGCGTACAGGTCCATAGGTAATACAGTATATACTGAGATACAGGTCGGGTATAGGCATGCAATTTATCACAATCGTACATTTTAGCGTAGACAGAGAATACTGTCTACGCATTTTAGTGTTGTGTCAAACACAAATATGCCAGTTAAAAGGTCGTAATTCTTAGTATATACCTACCGTATTATCTATAGTCATAATTCAGCCACCAGTTGACCACGACCATCACAGTCAACAAACTCGTTCCATATAGAAAAGGAAATTGCCAAAAAACATTTTTTTAAACTAATAAAACAAGCATCAATTGACAAGAATGTGATTTATTTTTATTGTAGTCCACCGTTACTAATGATGGTAAAACCTGTATTCACTAAAATAGTTTTATTCAGGTTAGTGATCCACGGGTTAACGGAGATCGAATAAATAATATATATTGAAACAACAATGCTTAATATAACAATAGCAAAGGCTTTTAAAAACTTACTAAGGCCGACATTAGAGAAACGAAAATTTTATATTTCTTGACCCATAAATACAATTAAGTATATTTCAATACATTAGAGCCATCCATTTTTTTATAGTATAGGGGGAAAACGAGCAATTGGAGCCATTTTCATGACTACCGACGTCCATAGACATCCGCGAAACGCGACAGCACAGCTGTCACTTTACGCCGGTACTGTATAAGCGTGAGGTAGGTATCTCTCCGGTTGTGAAGGCCCAATTCGGTTGCACAGATTCGGACGGACTTTTCTAGTAGTACTAGCACTGGTAGTTCTAGTACTTAAAAACATAGTAGTCAAACTTGTTTTGATTATGCTTTACACTGGAGCTCTTTGAGCTTTACTCTTCATGTAGTTCTTTTTTTGTTTTGCAGGACAATGCTACTCACTCACCACCGGTATTGCGTGAGATCGTGGAGGAGTGGGACTCGCGGCTAACCCGAATACCCACTAAAGCCTGAGGGTGCCGTCGACCGCCTATACTGAGGTGCCCCGGATCTGTCAGCAACATGGTACCCCCCACCCAGTGCATCCCATAATATTCATAATTGTACCACATACTCTGTACAAAAAAATTAAGCAGACATTAAAGATCTTCCAATTAGATTAGTCGTCTCAATGTAGCAGCCTGTATTCAGAGACTTCGGTGCTCTAAGTATTTGCGGCACTTCCGGATACACGACTGGGGGTTCGATAATGGGTGATAGGGATCGCGCAGATATGTATATCTGCGTATAGTATAGAGGTAGCACTTTAGCCGAATGTAGCGTGTCCTAATGTTATTTTGGCCATTAAATAATTACAAAGACTGACAATGTCATGTTGACATTGAATATTGAAATTATCTTATCTTATTTGTGCCCGCACTTTCACCTCCTTAGGGGATGAATTTTAAAAAATTCTTTCTTAGTGCTCACTGCTCACTTACAACATGAAAGGAAATTTCAAGTTTTTAGGTACAGTAGTTTTGGCTGTGCGTTGTCTGTCAGTCAGTCACTCATTAATGAAGAGTTTTCACATTTACATTTTTAATATTAGTAAGATTACTACGAAAAATAACAGAAAAATTCAATACTTTATTATTTTTATTTGCGACCTTATAAGGCTTTAATTGGTATGGTAGGTATGTAATAATAACACAGTTACGTATGGAATGTATGTATTTCACTGACTGAAGCTTGTAAATGATAATTTGGTAAGTAAAGTAAAATAATAAAATCAAAAACAAATTAATAAATATTATCAAACTTATAATTATTTAAATTCGTCACAGTTATAAAATATAACAGCTGAGTGCAGCTTATAAATTCATACTTTCCCTTCAGTTATACGAGCTACCTCGCTGACAGCACCAGGGCCGTTGTTAGCCTTAAATGTCACAATGTCTAGAGAAGCGTTCTGTCTTAAGCCACAGACAGACAATATTTTGTTTCTAGCGTCTTCTCTCTTGATGAAAAATAGAACGAGCATTAGAGATATCAAAACCGCTACAATAATCCCAGCGATAACAGGCACGTTTTTATCCAAATCTTCCTCAGTAGCAACGAACTCAGCGGTTTCTTCTCTCAGGGCGTCGCTTAGCGGTGCGAAAAAGGACAAAATGCCTTCCGTTGACAGTTCCCTTTCACCTGTCATTACTTCTAGCACAGTTTTCCAATCTTTACTCGCTCCGAGAGACATTCCATCACTGGAATAAAAAAAACAGTTACTTACCAGATTTATTGTGAATGTTAAGGTTGTATAGTATAAGGAAGCTAACGAACAAGTCAGAGACTTTTAATAACTTTAAAACCAAATTTTTCAGAAACGGATCTCTAAATCGGAAAATGGTACTCTCAACCTTATAATCTTATTCAAAGAAAGAAGAAGAAAAAAGAGAGAAAGAAAGGGTTATTGGACAAGCAAAAGAATTATCCCCATTTTACTGTTATGGGAGATACTCCAAAAAACTTTCTTTTCAAATTTTTTTCTATCACTTTTTTGCCAAGATCAATCTACATACCCATACCAAATTACAGCTTTCAAGTACTTATAGTCTTTCATTAAAACTGCGGACAAACAGACGGACATGACGAAACGAATAAAACCAATATTTAAGAGTTCCTCGTATACAACGAAACTCTAAAAAAAGGAACCCCTCTCAAATGTTGCTAAGCTCGTATCATCGAAATGGTAATGGTACTGAAATATTCAAAAACAGATAAAAAAATCCTAATTATATTCACCTACACATCTATACCTATACTTATTACCTATAATAAAACTGTAGACTTGACTTCATTCTGTCTGTGTCTTGTGCGGCCTTCACGCAAAAACTACTGGACGGATTTTGATAATTTTTTTTAAATTTTTGTTATATAGGTATTAGAGCTCGGTAACCTTAACCGGCTATAATTTATCAATGTATATAATGAAAAATTTAGAAAATATACACTTTTGTAGGGCAAAATAATGGATTGACAGTACGGCCACATAACATTTCACGTGAAACGTGACAACATAAGTTTGACCAGACAACGGCAGCTGTCGGGTAGATTAGTGCTTACTTAAGTAACGATATGAAAGATTTACCACGTAGCATAATTCGTTACGATGACAAAAAGATATTCAATTATGAGAAGACAAGACAAAAGAAGCTATTAATTATACAGAATATAGAAAACGGTCATAAATAATGACATTAAAAATCAGTAACTCATTCGTTAACAATCAATTCTAAAACTCAATGTATTAACATGTTACCTACTTTTTGTTATACATTGTTAGGTACATAATTTAACACCATTACTTAATCAACCAAGTCAAGTGCTAGATAGCGCTAGATGTCAAGACTAATACAAATGGGAAAATAAAAATTAGCCCAACGAGACTTTTACAATCCATCTTTTTTGTTACGGCCTAAAAGGCCTACATTTTGCTCGTCCCGGAAGCAACATTATACAGTAGGCATCTAAAGGTTAGGAAGTACTCATCAGCCGTCACTCTCACCTCACAAGACGTGATAGACAAATAAACATTTTAAAGGACCTTAATAATTTTCCCGCTTCCTTACTGCCGTAGATGGAGCACTCGTGCAGAGGGCCGGTGTGGTTTATTCTCTTGCATAGTGATGACAGTATTTGAAATTCCAACACGTGTGATATTAAATATCTGAAATCAATAATAGTATTAGTGGCATTATTTAGTTATGTTGCATTAAACAATGTCGATGAATTATTTGATTAATTTCATTATTAGATTGTAATGAAAATTTTAAAATTAGGATGTTTAAAGTCCAACGCAGTAATAATAAATTATTAATAAAACTAACAAAAATATTGGTTACAAAAACAATGGTTTAATAGGAGTGCTTAAACAAAACAACCTTCGTTACACAGGATCTCGGAAATAGATTTAATATACATATTTATTTTATTATTATTGAAAAGATTTTTTGCGTAAGAATCATATATATCACCTCGTCCTAAGTCGATTCAAGCATATTATTAGCATATGCGTAAAGAGATAGTTAGAATTGCAACTCGATGCGACAAAGAGCCTTGACATATTAAAAAGCCACAAACGGCTGCGCTAGATCGACTGTTAAGTACCATCTAAATAGTTACGTAGATATCATTGCACGATTATCTTTTGAGTGGTAAAGATGTATTCATTATCTCCATCTTCAACATCATCAGATTAAACCATTAAACTGTACTATAATATCTAGAATTTAAAACCTTGTATGTCTCTTTAGATTGGATAAATAAGAGTGTTTATTTTTCGAGTTGGAACTATATCGTCCTCTACATTTCAAAAATATTATATGGTCCATTTAATTAGCTTACTGCTTCTTGCTTCTGAAAATTTAATTTTGTTTTTTCATTTGCTAGTTAGAAAGTTAATTAAAATCTTTTAATTACTATATGCTTGCGTGATTGTTATTGTTGCATATTTTCTTTTCTTTCTTTAACGCTGCAGTTTTGTTTTGTTTCTTTAGGTGTATTTATTATATAATACTTGTTTAAGAATTTCGCGTTTGTTACACTTTTTATAGTTACTTTACTGGTTTTAACACGATAAAAGGCATATGATTTCACTAGCTAGTACCTATTATATTTTTTTATCGTGTTACAAAATGTATTTATTATACATATTATGTTTTTCAATTATCAAATTCTTTATACACTTGGTATATCTCCTTGAACCTCGTTTACACAAATACATAATTTATTAGCACCAAATCTTAAGAGCTACAGCTAGGGTTGTCAACTTTCTGGATTCTCCCGGAAAAAACATTACATTTTAAAATCTCCAATTTTCAAGGCACCAGAAACGCAATGCGGATGCAATCACGGAAATGGTGGAAGACGGCAAAATTTAATTATTGTAATGTATGTGCATAATGTTAAAAATTTATTCAACCTCTCTTAGTTAAGACGACTTAAATAACTTTTAAATCTATATATGAATCAAACTAAATAAAATAGGTACAGTATAGTATAAGTTACGTAGAAATGATACCAGAGCCACACTTACGTAATGTACTGTACGTGAGAAACTACATGGTACTTTGACGCCGGGTCCAGGTCTTTCTCGTTGCGAAACACTGGCGGTGACAAACCCATTTCGTTTATTCTGGAAACAATGAAATATAATTACAACAAACCGCAATGTAAATTGTTAAATGCGAGGATAATATTATTGTAAATAATATGTTTCGGGTCATAAGCGGTAGCCTATATCTACACAGGAGTTTAGTAAGAGGTAGTGCCACACTGCATGCTTGCATGCAGTCGAATTGTGCCGGCACGACCGGGGTACCCCTCGCTTACACGAGACCGGCGTAAAGTGACAGCTGTGCTGTCGCGTTTCGTGCGGTGTGTAAGTAGCCGATGACCCATGGAGGTGGGAGGAGAAAGGTGGGAAGCGCATCTGTATAGCTTATATGCGGATGTTTGTCGGCGTCGGTAGTCATTAAAATGGCTCCGACTGCTCGTTTGCCCTCCTACACCATAAAAAAAAAAAAGGAGTAGTGGCAGCTGGAATGTGATGAGCCCGATATTTAATAATATTGATTATGGACCCGCAAGTCGTCGCAATCCACGTCGCCGTTAGCTAATTCAGAGGGACGGGTGGAGGACCTCCCAGTAAAGCTGCTCTTAGTCTGGCCTCTCCCCTAAGCCTGTCCGGCACATAGCCTTGATCACAGAGGCACTCAAACCCGTCCACTACGACAAGGTGGCAGCATCTTTGAGAGGGTTCGTTATTCTTGCCATTTACGAATAGTACCTAGGAGCCCTGGTGGACCCTAGACCTATGTCGGACACGACTAAACCCCTTTAGCCGATAATTGCAGGTTCCCGGATCGGCAAGCAACAGGACCCTCCAGCGACACGCTGGCCTCGACGAAGAGGCCAGACTTCTCCTTGCTGACTTTCCAGTTGGCTCATTAATTGTTAACAAGTATTTTATACAAACAATTGGATGCTCTTCAAATGATTTTGTTATTTTTTTTTATTTTAATTTAAAGGCGTTTTGTTAACATGCGTTATGCTTATCAGATCTTTTGATCAATATTTTAATTTCGTACAATTTAAAAATAAACTTATATCCGCTACTTGACCTCCTTTCGCACGTCTACGATTTTCCGTGAGATACCTCAATGTAGACATACATACAAATGTAAATTTCCTATTTTTATTTTATTTTTTGTAGAGCAAGTTTATTTATGGACAATGAAATACTATACATTCATATAACTATATTGTTGTTCCACAAGCAGAGCGACGCGATGGCGGGACCGGAGGATTAAAGACCTTAGCGTTGAGAAGGGGTTTGTAGATTTAAAAATTTGATATCCAAGCTTTCACAGTGGTACAGGGTTTAGATAAGCGGAGCATGTTGCGCCTGGGGTCGCGGGTTCGAGTCCCGCCATGGTCATGGATGTTTTTCTATGTATTATATGTATATTTATACAGATAATACATACATAATGTTGGGTAATACGTGAGGTCAGGAGACATCAGTGACGCATCCTCTTACTGGTATGGTTGGAAACCGGTGCCAGGTTCTATGTTAACCACGAGACCTTATACCTAACCAAATCGTTTCGTTACTTACTTGAGGCAATCTTTGTGTTACCTATCTTAATGTGTTAATGTAATAGAATATCATTGTCATTTTGTGTTATCTTGTATACAAGGTTGATACAAGTGAGACGCATTAAATTAAACCTCATATTTACTGTATCATTTCCAGACCACACCATAAAAATCAGATCAATCGGAGCAATAGTTTAGCCACAGGAATTTTTTAAAGTTTTTTCTTCCTTCGTGCACGCTGTATCGCAGCTGATCGCCGACTATGGCCGTCCGGGGTCATTCACCCCGTGCTCGCTGTAGTCGCCCGGTACAAAGTGTCAACAAATTTTCGCTATTTAACTTGTTTGAAAAAAGTATTTTCGTATACTTGTCGTAAACTTTTTTAAATAGTTTCGGATTAACTGTAGCTACTTACAGTATATTATGTGGTTTCATTTAATGCCTCTCGCTTTTATCAACCCTGTATACTCTGTAGTTATTGTCTCCCTCGTTGTGTCCGAATAAATGATTTTCTTTCTTTGAAAAATCGTAAACACCTATATAAAATTTCTTAAATTCATAATAGTAGTTTATGCAACTGTCATAATATAATGAAGGGTATTAAAACACGAGTGTGATTTTTTGAAACGAGCGAACGCGAATTTCAAAATAGTAACACGAGTGTTTTAATATCCGTGTTATATGCAGTTGCATACACTACTTTATCTTCACTAATGCAATTAATCAATTAATAAAATATTGCGCAACATTAAATTCATGCCTACGTCACGGCGAACTCGACGACATTAAAATCTAACCAATGAGAGCACAGATGCAGCGCGCGCAGGGCCAATCAGGAGCGAGCGCGCGCTGTTAAGGATTTTGACATAAGGCTCTCTCACCACTCACTCTCTCTCTCTCGCTCTCACACAGTGTTATGAGATTTTACGATATCGATTTGGATATTATAACATCATGTCAAATTGCTTATATTGAGTTTTTTGTTGTCTGAGCTATAATAGTAGTTATTATAAGTCAAGTATTCAAAACATAAGTAGAATGTTACAACATTAGTGTAGATTAAACATATTAAATATATTTCCGTTTCTATTACACGTAACACAATTCCTTATGGGCTAGGATAATGTCTGGACTCTAGTCCACAGATATTATTATTTAAAAAATGACCTTAAAGCCACTAACAGGGCTCGGGGCTGCAGTCCCTCTAAGCCTCCACCTGGAGCCGGCGTTGTCCACAGGGCAGGTAAGTTAGTAGTAGTAGCTACTATATTATTATGTAAAAGTACATAAAAAAAACTTAGGAGTAAAGACTCCTAAGTTACACATCCTATTTTTCCTACCTGTGGTGAAAGTTTGTATATTTGGCTAAGTACACGGAACAAGCTTCTAGACTGCTACGCTAACTAGTGGCTAAGGACTTGTGTAAATGTACACCATGTGCAAGCTAGTATTTTCACATAATATATAATGATATATAATTGTATAGTGCCACAAAGTACAAACATATCTGACCCGGTGAGAGCTGATGACAGCACAGCAGCAGCGCTCTAGCCTAATGAAGTGTTGCCATTAAAATAAAATTCCCTATTTTTAGAGTAAATATAATGTGGTATGCAGGTAATTAAAACTATGTCATCACAATACTAAACTCATTATAACTATTATTTTATTAGTTAATTAGAAATAAAAGAGTGAGCTATTTAGTATACATATTTTAACGCTATGGTCGTGTAAAAAATCAAATTTACAAACAATCAACAATTTTACAAACGATATTAATTGCGGTGAGAGCTTTCTATTCTTGCATAAAAGATAAAACTTTTAAAATAATGATTCTCGCATCCCTTTAGGGTAAATTTAATGTGTTATGTGCGTCGCTCCACCAATAAAACTGTCAACAGATTGTCATATCAAAATGACGGCTTTTGTTCCAGTCTTGGCCACCGGGTCAATATTGCTAAGAATACACAAATTTTAAACTCTCCATCTCGATTTAAAAAATAGACCTGGTGCTTTTACTTTGCCGGTTCTTCTTTAGGCTATGAACCAGTGGTTAGTGTCGTGGTTGAATAAAAAATACTTTTGATTTACATGATAGACTTTGTTAGTAATATAATTTATAGTACATACTAGTACTATTGATCCCACGAAGGTCGAAATTCGATCTAAGTTAAACTTTTTTGTTATTAAAACTAAGTATCATAATTATGACATGTTATGTCATCGTAACTAAGGTAAACAATTTATGTAAAATTTTCAACACTTGCAAAAGTCATATAGAAACTTACTCAATAATTACATGTGTATTATGTATCAATATGTCAAATGCATGGTAGTGTGTGTAAAGTTTTATTAATTAAATTAAAGCAATTTATAAATATTATTTTAAAAAAATATAAGCGTTCTGCACTTCTCTTACACGTAAACTAAGTATAAATGTGCCAAATTTCATACTCCTCCGTCCGCGCATTTTCGTAAAAATGTTTCTAAAGTTTTGGCTTCACGTATTAATATATAGATAAGAAATTGTAAGCGCAAAACAGACGAAGGCATATAAATTGGTGTCATTATTATCAATACCTATAATATTAATGAAAACAAATATATTATCTGGTAATGATAAAATTGCAAGTTTCCTGTATCTGTAATATAATATATTACTTAATGCCAAGTTATTACACGAATAATTTTCTCAATTATATAAGTTGGATACTTCTTAATCATCATAGAATAAAATACGTATTCTTTGTTTTTCCAAAGAAAAAATTGAGTGCAAAAAAAATAACATCCTAATCTTCCAAATCTTTGTTTGACCTTTGGGTTGTGTGGACACTGGACATCTATAGTTAATCAGAGATTACCATCAGGTGAATAGCCTGCTTATTTAATCTCTATGCCCTAATTAAAAACGACATATATTTTATTTTAAAACAAGTTGGTTACTGCGACTTCATTCGCGTAGCGTAGTAATATTATAATCAAAATGATTTGTTATTGTTTGCTTGAAATTCTGATTTTCGGTAGGAATAAGCAATTTTACCGAATTCGAAATTCATTCGTATCCGTCCAGTAGTTGCAGAGATTAGCTAGGACAAACAGACAAACAAAAAAAATCGGCCACAATTAGTTTTTCGTAAATATATTCAATGCAGACACACGAATTTTACTGTTTATTATATGTATAGATGCAATTATACTCTGAATTTGTCCATTATGATTTCGATGAAGGGGTGGTAGCTAGGAGCTACTATTACTACCATCCATCACCATTATTAGATCAACTCTGTATCGTAATTATTTTGAATTATCGTCTGATTCACACGTGATTGAAAATTTTTAGTTGAATCCGTTACCGAAAAGTGGATCAAATTTAACTGGCCACATTTGAGTGCGTTCCAATGACTACCTTCAGTCTCCATTATCAGATCAGCTCCATGACATAATAACTTCGCATTGTCATTCGACTTATACATGAAATTCAAAAATTCAACACCATCAGTAACAGAGGTGGATCTAATTGAACTTTTTCAAGCAAGATTCCATTACAGGCAAAAATCGCGTTAAGTGAAGCTAAATAAAAGCTTGTAAAATAGCGATTTCATAAATTTTGTATAAAATTTTCATGGCCGCTATCTTAATGAATTTGCTCAGGGAATAGCGAAAATGTATCAGTTTCGTCTCTATAGAGGTTGAGAGTAAGACGGATTCCCGTTATCAACGTTTTTCAGGAAGGGTTGTCATAACTCGTGCCGGCCGGGTGGCTCAACCGAGTAGTGTCGGTCTCGGCAACTTGCCCCGACCGACTAAGCCCCTGCAGGTGCCTTCAGCCATTATAATTGGAGGGCCCCGTATCTACAAGCTACAGCGCCCCTCCAGTGACAGGCTACCTTCAGTGAAAAGGTCAGACTTCTCCTCCTTGGGGACTGTCCGGCTGCCTTTGAACAGTCCCTACTCCAACGTTGGAACCGTGCAATGGGGTCAGGTTCCCATCCTGACCTCTGTTCCCAATGCTCCAACGGAGCACTCCACGCCGGTGGTCCTAATCCACTCCACGATCTGCTAATTCAGGGATCTATCGAGGAAGGGTTGTCATAACTCCTAACCTGATAGCTGGATAAACTATAAATAACAGCCAGATTGTTTTGACATTCGAGTAAAAAGGTCGAAGCTCAAAATCTCTTGATAATAGATACGTTAAACAATTTCTGTTGGTTATTTACGTTGAATTTTACTGGAAAAGGCATGTAAAAATTCGCCAGGTGATTCTCGAAGAGACTAAAGGTACAAGTTGGTAGCGGACGACATGAGGCAGCAGTGGACGACGTGTCGCTGCGACTCTACTGGTTTCTATGTATTTCTATGAAAGTACTTATGTAGTTAGCGACACGACAAGCGGCAGACGCTAGTGTCGCCCGACCGTGGATCAGTAGCATAGATAAAAATGTATAAAAAATTGCGATCACTACTTTTGAACGTGTCAGACATCTTGTTTCACGGAAAACTCGGAATGAACTGGATTCCATCTGCTGTTGCCTTCTGCAGTCGGGTTCGAAATCATGACTGCAGCGACAGGTCGTGACGACGTGTCGTGGCGACATGAAGCGACAGCACGTTTTCCACTGCTGCCTCATGTCGCCCGCTACCAACTTGTACCTTAACTCTAAACTCTAGCAGCGGCGGCTACCAACGACCCCACACATTTCAGCAATCTTCAATCAATACATTACTGTTTCCTATTCCGCCTATGAGCATTAGGATATTGCATGAGACAAACACAAAGTCCCACCTAACTCTTTATTAATTTTACCTCACCATCATTAAATTTGTTGCTATTTTTGATGCCTTAAAGGAATTATACAGTTCCGATGGTTCTCGTAATTTGACAAGGCATCGCGAAATTGCGACCCGCTGCTTTTGCTTCTAAGTTTCACAGACTATTTTTCATCCTTCCTCGGGTCAAAGTTCGCAATTTAAACTACTTATAGCATATTAGCTGGTGGCAGCGACTTCGTTCGCGTATCGTAGTTCTATTATAATCAAAGTGCCTTTCAAATTTTCTGATCCGTCGGGTAAAGTATAATTACTTAATTTCGAGGAATGAACGATTTTCCCGCAGTAAAAAGTGTTCAAGATGTTGACTAGGCTTAATATCTATCCACCACAAAAAGTTTCTTTTTGCTGATACTTTACTGATGCAAAAAGGACAATATTAAAGAAACAGCCTAGTGTAGACCTGCTGTATGATAAAATACGATTGCTTTATTATTATCACAGGCGCTATCATTTACTCGCAACTTTAGATCTTCTAGTTATAATAAGACAATTTTAATAAAACAAGTAGTCATATTATCTAGTTATTTATAAAATAGCACCTAAAGAATAACTTATAGAGGATATACTCTGTATATATCGCGTATTACAATCTATGGTGGTATGATTTCAAGGCATCTAAAAGACTATGTTAGTAAAAACAATGAATATGAACTAATTGGTTCAAGTAACTGTTTATTAATTAGTGTAATTATTGTAGGGTCGTTTCAAATTGTTGAGAGACATCAAGTAGTTTTTCTTATCACTATTTTTATAGGAGGCAAGCGAGTATAATCAAATAATTTATGTGCAGTCGTAAGTCCTTTGTCCCTCCTCTCCGTCATTGGGTCACAGGAAACATATCGAAATTGCACGAACGTGTCGGCAGCATCAAGCCGAAAGTAGCGCTGGCAATATAAAGCATGCCACTACCTCTTACAATATTGAAATATGTACCTTAACTCCCACCATCGCATGTTCCAATCTTTTCGGCTGCTATTCGCAAATATATCCCACCGCCATTTATCCAGAATATAGGAAAAGGCCATTACGGGTAATGTATCCAGGCTCAGCCAAAGCAAATGGTTCAAGGTAGCCTTTTGACCATTTGACACATTAACGAAATTCAAATTCTTCAGATTCTTTGGTGCTGTTATTTGCAAAGTGAAGAGGCCTGAAATGGCGTTATGGAATGCTGAAATAAAACAAAAATATTCAAACATTAGTAAAAGGTTTTTCTTGATCTTTCCACGATCAGGAAAAAAGCCTTTATATTTATTTTTGCTGCAGTATTAGGGGCTAAATTCAGGATTCCCGGATTCATGGACAAAGGTCATTATTTTTACCTATTAATATTACTTATAGGTATACTAGCCTAAGACCGCCTCTTAGTTTAGTTATAATCAGTTCAACGTGGTCAGACCGGTTCTGTCCCAGTTTCGAGTCCTCATACAGACGAAAGACCGCACAAAAATTTTTTTTTTAATTTTTAATAACAGTCCGTAAACGAGAAGTTAATGGTGTCAAACCCTAGTGTCTCCCTCCCTGGGGTTGTGTCGGGCTAACTTTTTATATTGGGGAATGGAGATAGCACTTGGGCGCACAAACTAGTGCACTACAATTATATTTTTTTTTTGTTTACTCAGGGGAATAGATTTACGTATGATACAAGTAACAGGATGCCTCCAGTGACAGGCTGGCCACGGTGAAAAAGCCAGACTTCTCCTCCTTAAGGACTGTCTGGCTGCCTTTTAATAGTCCTACATCGTCGTCGGAACCGTGCAATGGGGTCAGGTTGCCATCTTGACCCCTGGCTCCAGGGATTCAAGGAAACACGCCACTAATTGTCCCGATCGAACCCACCATTCTTCCCAATCTACGCCGCCGTCTGCTAATTCAGAGCGACGGAGGACCCACGCCTCCAATCTGCCCGCATTTGGTGCTGCCAGTAGTCCTAACCCACGTCGCCATCTGCTAATTCAGAGGGACAGATGTAGGACTCCTCAAGCAGAGTTGCTCTTAGTCTGGCCTCTCCCCCCAAGCCTGTCCGGTATGGGTAGCCCTGTCCGGCATAGCCTTGAGGATCACGGAGACACGTAAGCCTCCTCACCACCGCAAGGTGGCAGTATCTTCGGGGGGGGATAATAATATATCCTGAGCAGTTATAGCTAGCCTCTATTAAGATGGATCGAGAATGAAGAGGAAAATCAGTAAAAATTAAATTACATTTTTTTTTTCAAAATATACCTACATTAAACAATGATAAATTAAATATTCATCATTTTATACGGAATATGTAACGGAGTAATTAAATGTACATGTTTAATTTTTCATCCTCGCTAAATGGATATAAAATAGATGTATTCCTCAGAACACAATTAATACATAATATTTATTGCTTGTGAAAAAATAAGTTAATAGTGAAAACCCATACTAAACCGGATTTTTACTCGTACTATATATTTTGTACACCAGGAGGATATTATATTCAAAATTGAAAATAATTGATGTTATTTATTTGAAGTATATCTCCAAAGAATACTAAGCTAATAATGAACTCTAAATTATATCGCATTGGGCGAAGGTCCAAATAAAATCGAAACGTCTTTAACACGTTGGCTGGGCTTCAGATCAAATAAAAAGTCATTTACGTACCAGGATTGGGACCATCTCGATACACCAGGTCAAGATTGCGATAGTGCTTAAAATATTGGACGTGACTCATCAACCTCCCCACCTTGGATAAGCCGTCAACTACATCTGACACGTATGATTCGCACCATCTTATTCTGGAAATATATAAGAAATGTTTTTAGATCTGTTACATCATTCCACGTTTAATATCAAGCTTTAGCTGGATTGGGTCCGCACGACCGAGAACTTCTCACCACATTAGTCCGGTGCGAAGTACTATGCTATAGTGTTTCGGACAGTTATCGAGAATATTATGGTTTGCACTCTGCACACAATCTGCACAGCCTTCCACTTGGGTTGTTTTACATGCACCCATATGTCATTAAAATGTAAGCAATGATCAGATAATGCTGGTCAAGAAACGATCCAGTGGCCAAAGAAGTAATTGTCTCTAGGAAAGACATGCCCCACCACTTTGGCTAGTGGGATACATGTTCCTTAAGTCCTTTGGTTAAGGGGATATCTAGGGCAGTACCGGTGTTTAGCTTTAATTGTTCCAGTAAGTGGTACGTTGCTTTTGCATTTGTTACTTCTATTAAAAATCGGAATATTTGCAGTTTTGCTGTATTGGTATTAGCAGATTTCACAACAATCCTACGCTTAAATATCAATAAATGCTATTAAAATATCAACATTACAATATATTAACGACAAAACATGTGATAAAAATATCCGATTTCATATTTTTTGAGTAAGAACTAATACTAAGAAGAAGTAATAATTAAATTTACTTGTATTGAACGCCATCACACAGATCATGACTAGAAGGAAGACAATCACTAGACTTATCTAAAATATCATGATCCATTGCGTCCATTGAACTATCGAAACCCAAAGACTTATGAAAGTCGTCAACAGCTTCAAAAATCAACCTGGAGTCGACATTTTCAGAATTGTTAACAATATACGTTTCAGGTAGGCTCGGGTAAAAGGCTACCTTAGGATACGTTGCTTGCCATTCTTGTGCCCACAAATTACCTGTAAAAGAAAAAATTCCAACAGTGCAATTTACATAAGCTGATTATCAAAAACTTTATTTACAGTGTTAGACTTTATCTTGGAAGTATCTAAGAAGAAATATCTTTAATAGATAAAAGAATAATGCATAAAGATAAATAGAATTTTATAAAATTAAAATTACCTAATAGATGAGCAGGAATAAGGTCATCATTCTTAAACTCGTCGTCGTATAGCGGTTTTAATTTCTTTCTAACATAACTATGTAAACTTTTATAAAGAGGCTTAACTTCTGACCAAATTTTATCAACTGTTTGAATAAAGTTATCATCTTCAAAATAATAACGCCACATGTCACCAGCGTCAGCAAAATTCTCAGATACAGCAATAGCGTTTGTTCTAGTCACATAGTCTTGGAAAATAGGTCTTACTCTCTTTCCAGTAGCGTCTCGATAATTTTTCCAATAGTGCTTTAATTCTTTACTATTGTTGCTAGACTTAAATGTTTTTACAATGTCTGAAAATATTGTATGAAGTAAATCATTAGCTATTGTAAGATTTCTGATATTTTTAGATTACTGCAAATTAAAGGGCATAACACCACCCTGGTATAAGCGGTGCATTTAATAGTACTAGGAAAAATCAGTATTAGCAATTTTTTTAGATCAGACTGGTTTTTTAATATCTATTAGAGAACTAAGTGAAACTTTTTTGTAATTAAGGTAAACAATGTATGTGGAATTTTCAACACTTGCAAAAGACACAGAAACTTCATCAATGAAAATGCACCATGCGTTTGACACATTTTATATATAGATATACTAGCTACGCCCCGTGGTTTCACCCGCGTAACTTTCGATCCCGTGGGAATATCGGGATGAAAAATAGATTTTGGCCGATTCTCAGACCTACTCAATATGCTCACAAAATTTCATGAGAATCGGTCAAGCCGTTTCGGAGGAGTATGGCAACGAAAACTGTGACACGAGAGTTTTATATATTAGACGAGAATTTTATATATTAGATTAATACGTGAAGCAAAAACTTAAGGAACATCTTTATGAAAATTGCACGGATGGAGGAGCATGAAATTTAGCACACTTATAATTTACGTGTAAGATAAGTGCAGAACGCTAATATTTTTTAATGTTAGTAAATAAAAAAAAAATAATTATAAAGTATTTAAATTTAATAAATAAAACTTTACACACACTACCATGCACTTGACACATTGAAATACTATAGATACACGTAATTATTGATGAAGTTTCTATGTGTCTTTTGCAAGTGTTGAAAATTCTACATATAAGTGGTTATAAATGGTTATAAATGGTTTACCTTAGTTACAATGTCATTACATGTCATATGATATTTAGTTCTTAATTACAAAAAAATTTCACTTAGATCAAATATCGATCTTCTCGGGCCCACTAGTATAAGTAAATATGCAGTCAAGATAATTGAGGATGAATGGGGGAAGATCGGGCTATTCCAAGGTTTAAATATATTTGATAAATTGCCTTCAATAGTGGGAGAAAATGAATATTACCATTCAATGTCCGCATAGTTTCTTTAGTACATACAACGGTATCATCCGCACAGACTGCGGCACGGCTCCATAAATGATGCATGGTGTCGATATCATTAGGTTCCTGCAAAAATATTCTTCGACACTAACTTTCTCGGTTCATCATCCTTTAAACTAATAAATATTGATTGGCCTTACTTCTAGTTGAAACGCCAAAGCAAAGAGTCAAATTCTTGCATTCAATAAAAAAGATTTATTGTAAGCTTTTAAAGATATCAAACGACAGCTGTGTTGTTAGTGGCTTTTGCAAGAACTAAAAGCATTAAATGCCTCAAAAATGTAGGAAAATCATCACAATATCTGCTACTTTTTATTTTTAAATAATCAAATTACTCTGAAAATAGGCGTGTTCAATGTAACACGAGACAAATAAAGTGCCATTTTGTCAGCACGGCATGTTGCTGAATTTGCCTACTACACGATGAGCCAAAATTATGCATAATAATTATGTATAGACAATCTAGTTACTGCACTATATTGCTCACTTCATGGAATGATTGAATGGATACACCTATTGCATTTTAGTGTCATTTGCAAACCAGTGCTGGATACATACATACCATTTTACATATAGAACACAAAGAATGCACTCACTTTGCTTCGCAGAATTTTCAAATTCATTCCCCTTATTCTTATCATTCTATTTTTTCTGTCGAATTTCGTATTATTCGATAACGCTGGTAGATACAATTTCTTCAGAACGGTCCAGTATTCCATTTTTAATTCATCTTCTTCTGCAGAAATACCCATCTGAAAGTTCAATGTATAGGTGGTACAGGATCCCCAACACATTCATACACATATGTGGTAGACACGTAGGTACGTCATCTATAATTATTACTATTGACTTAATTTCCTTACTGTTGCTTAGCTAATATCTATACAATTTTACAGCCACTTTGTCCTACAAACTGTGTTGGAGGTTATCTCGGTCTTGCAAAAAAAAATGCTTTATCCACGATTTGGTCTGGTATTTATCAAAAATATATTTTTGTGTAGAACTATTGGATAGTTAGTTACATCGAAAGGATCCCTCCCTACGAAACATTATTTTGTTAGTAATAAATTTGAAAAATGGTTTGAGGATCCTGTACCATAAGTCACGTCTTTGCTTAACCTCCTTCCTTCAAAATATAGAATAGCTATTAGCCAATAATACTCCAACTTACCATATTACTTTTTGCTATCTCGTTCTTTGTATCTAATACGTAAGACCACAATGACTTCTGTGAACTTTTACAGATTTCCAAGGCTACCTTATCTACATGTTCGAAAAACATTTCAATTGTTAATCCAGCACTATACATCTTTTTTATTTCTTCTTTAAATTTTTCTATTAAATCACGATTACTTCCCACGACCGAAAAAGGATTATTGACTGTCTTCAAAGCTTCTTCTAAGAATCGCCTGTCATCGTCACTGGCTACTAATTTCTCATCGTGATCGCTTTCATTAGATTGTTCAGTTATATTTTCTGTTACAAAATTTTTATCATCAGATGATAACGCCGATGTGGGGTCTGTTGTATATTGAACTGATCCACCAGAGTTGATTAAAACAGCAAAATAAAAAAATAATTTCTGAAAAAAAATATTACGTCACGTTATCGTCCCCATTTCGATGAGCTTTTAAAGTAATATTTGTTCAACATCATAATTGCCAGCAGTAATAGCCAAGAGACGTCCACTGCTGGACATAGGCCTCCTTCAGAACGCGTTACAGGTCACGGTCACAATCTACTTTCATTCAATGACTTTTTCATAATAATAAAAATACACTTATACATAGTTTATGTTATTCCTGTGAGTGGGAAAATGTCATGATCAAATTTGGGGGCACGCAGTGCCCCCGCCAACTCGTGCAAAAAAGCAACACCATCACCATCCATCCTTTTCTCGAAGCAATTCAGGCCAAATCGATCCCCTATAACTTGATTGTGGATAAAACGGGAAGCCAGAAATTTGGTAAATAATCAGGCATTGTATAAACACGGTATATTTGAAATTTCATTCAATTTGAACTAATAGATTAAGAATTGTAACTAGTCAAAGTTTCTCGATTTTGTCACTCACTGACTGACCCATCTCTGTTATAGTATATTACCTATGGACTAACCGATCATCACAAGTTCAAGGCACTTCTAATAGCTTAAAATTTAGAATACAATTAGTATTTAGTATCTAAACCAGGAGAGATAAATAAATATTTTGAAATTTCGTTTTTTTCGTTTTCTAGGTACACCTACTGCAATAATAATTTTGTAATGCAATATAAATTTATAATTATTTTTTGGTCACCGGCCAAACTTTAAAATACGGAAGTAAACATCATTCCAAGGGTATGTTTTAAATTTTATCATCTAAATTGTAATATTTTGTTAAATGAAAATCGATTTGAAATGGACCTATCGAATGTATTTTGATTCTGAACGAAACCTGAAATTTGGCCGGTGACCAAAAAATAACCCTGTATAGGAGTACAAAGTTACGTTTGCAGTTGGATTGCAATAGAATAATAGGTGTAGATTGGTATCTAGATATTTAAGGCATAACGGGAGGAGGCATATAGGGTGGAAAAGGGTGCGTTCAACCCTTGAAACTGAACAACATTCCCATAGAAAAATATGTCGAAATATGAAAAAACTTATGTATCTGGGCTTAACACGCCTTTAACTTATAAAATGGTCGACGATATGTACCCAAAAAGAAAAGAAGTAGGACTATCTACAAAAAGAAGTAAGATTTTATTTATTTATTTATTCACCAGTTTCCATATGAATACAATACAATGATAAATTATTCTGATCTTATTCTATATACATACTTAAATAGTGGGTGGGAACAGCTTGTACTAACGTTTAAACTAAGCCGAGCCTGTATCTTAAACGCTACTAAGTTAGTAGTACACAGGAATTTCTTCCAGTGTGTTATATTACAAATTTCACTGTTGTGATGCAATTTAATTGCAAATTATTTACTAACATCCATTGTTATGAATCTTTAAAATTAGTATTGCGGGCAGTACATAAAAATTTGAATACAAAGACATAAAGCAAGTATAACTACTAAGAGTGCGGACTCAGGTTATTTTGACTTTTTGTTTTAAACTTTTAATTTTGAGCTTACTAAAAACCAAGTCTCGCAACTCAGGTTTTCTACCGTAAAAAGTTAGGAGATCCATGTGATACCAAGTCGGTTAATTATTTAGCCCCTACCACTAAAACTCGAGAAAGGCTGAACTGATTTTGCTAATTTTGATTTTGAATTGATTGTGGAAGTCCAAGGAAGGTTTAAAAGGTAAGTAAATATGAAAAAAAAAACCTAGGAATAAAAACAACAATTTCGTTTTCCCATAGAAACTATTCCTACCTGTCAAACATTTGATGTTTGTCCTGTCGCTTAGAAATCAAATAAAATTCAACAAATATGTCGATCGATTATTCTTAGTACAGAAGAGTAGTTCAGAGTGCATACTTCCACAAACTCTATAGCGAATACTTACTTAATATCTATCAGTTAACAATATATGTAATTATCAGTTGAATAAATATTTTCAATTTTTCAATCGTCTGTAAACCAAAGAATAGTTATTCTCTCTTATATCCCGTTCTAGCGGCTTGCTGTTCGGTCGGTAACTCCGTTACCCCGTGCCGAGCTTAGCTCTAGCTGACCGTCAGGATTTCTTTTTTGTATAATTATGTATCTATACATATAATAAAACTGTAGAATATTTTTGGCTGTCTGTATGTTGTGTGGCTTTCACGCAAAAACTACTCAACGGATTTTGATAAAGTTTTTTAAAGTAAAACTTCTAAACACGTGCTTGACGTGGGGAGTAAGATCGCGAGAGCGTTACAAAAATCACACATCGGGCGAAGCCAATGCAAGTTGTTATTCAAATTCAAAATTCAAATTCGATTTAAGTGAAACTTTTTGTATTTAGAAAATAAATATCATATGACATGTTATGTAATTGTAACTACGGTAATGAAAATCAATAATTAAGTTTTACTTCAGTTCTGTAGTCTAAAACACACACATTTTTTTGTTATTTAGCTATTATATATCTTCGGTTATATATAGGCTTTTTTATCAATATTTATAATTCTGCAGTAGGTACTTCGACTTGAAATATACATTATACATAGGTATCCATTGCTCCCTACACGATGTCTCCAATACGATTGTATAACTTTTCCAAGCGGCTCATCGGATGACATAATAAAGTCCAACATGATTCTAGGGGCATTTAAATTTATCAATACACGGAGGAGTGGACTTCTCCGTTTTTTACATTTAGTTAAATTGTAAAATATTTTTTTAATATTGATGTGAATAACTTACGTAATTACTTAGGAAAGATTCCGAGAGTAGGGGCTAAATATATTAACCGACTTGGTATCACATAGATTTCATAACTTTTTAAGGTAGCAAATCTGAGTTGCTAGACTTGGTTCTTTTTACAGGATGTTTTTGATGGCATCAATATTTCCGAAAATTACTCTTTACAAACAAGTAATGTTAATAACTTCAAAACATTAGTATAGATAAGAATATTTTAAAATTATTATCCAAGGAAAACCCTAATATCGCTATTACTATGACTATACTAATCATCTACGTATCTCTATACCTACTAGTCCTTATATCATAAATAATCATCATATTATCTGCACTAATCACCATACTAATCATTTTCTATTTGTTAATGCTAAAAGTTGTTCGTAGTAAGCTCCTCCCACTCACTAACATTATTTTATATTTTTTAAGCAAATATACATATACAAGGCTAACCGAATTGTCCGTTAATATTTTGAATTTTAACAGCGCTAATAATTAATGATAAAGATATAATTGAGATAATATTATTTTATTGTTGTAGTAATTAAAAAAGCGGTATGTTGTAAAATAAGATATTACTTGATCCTTGACGAAATTATACAGTTAGATGGAATTTGAAACCTGAACTCAAATATGATAGTGCTGGTAAGTCATGCTCTTTCGCTTATGTGTAGTAAGTGGTGTTTCCATGCTACAGTGCAGTCTAAATTATGCCGTCATGGCGTAAGTATCTCTAGCACTCATAATATCGAAACGAAATGACAACAATGTGGAAGTCGACTTACCCCTTACACTATGGTCTATGAGTAGACGAAATAGCTATGTAAAAATCTGAATAAAACGATACTCCTTTAGATATCAATTATTAATATAGTAGCGACTGTGAATAAAAACTGAGGAGTGTTATGATATACATAATGTCTTTACACTTGGAGTATAGTATAATTCCTCTTAGTCTTTACATAATATATCGCTCCAATCCTTTTTTATTAACATTACACATAAATATTAGCACAAATAATATTTTTTAAGATAAATATTAAATGAGAATTGTTCAAATTAAAAATAATTCGCTGGCAGATATTTCCGTGTGGTATTCTTAAGATTGATACAATACTAAATGGCTATAGCAGTATAGTAAACATTCCGTTCCATAGAAATCGCATAAATTCACTGAAATTTATATGAAATACATACCAGCTGCATCTAAACAAACCACGGTTTTTTATTTTATACTGCTACCTTAAGTATTAGTACTACTATTTCTTATAATGCGCTACGTTCGCGTAAACTTAAGACAAGATTATGATATGAGGTTCTTTCTCCCCACATTATAATTTAGTTACAACAATTATTTTTAGGCCAGATTCCTTAAATCAAATAATGTCTGATTGTATAAAGTGAGAGACTGGTGCCTAAGCTAGGCCTTACAATGATAAAAGTATGCCGCACCTTAACAATTAAAATGAAATAAATTCCTACTCACCTTTATTTCCATCGTGATCTTACACAAATATCCTTTAACAGCTTATCACTGAAAAACATTCACTACATTTTAAATATCGTCAAAATCGTAAAAATTCCAAGTGGCGCGTTCCGAGCGATTGTTTGCTATGTTTACGATTGCGGCTCCGTGTTTTGCGATTTTTTTTTAATCTTAACAATCGAGTGCGGTTTTGTTTTGAAAATTGTACATGCGAGCAACCCAGTGCACGAACGAAGTGTTATGCAGCGGTATAGCGGTACAACGCACAATTGTAGATAATAGTCAATATAGGTACGTGCGAACGGATGTCTAACTCCTAAAGGCGGTACTACGTTGGCGTAGGTCTCCGAACCTAATAGCCACTTGACACTTCATTGCATACCAGCTGCGCCCCACGGTTTCATCCGCATAAATTGCGATCACGTGAAAATATCGAGATAATATGTAGCCTATATGCTGACCCGATCTGTTAGTAATATTCATGCAAAACTTGAAGTAAATCTATGCAGTTCTTTTTGAGCTTAGCTCGGAAATACCTACAGACAAACAAAAATTCTAAAAACTATATTTTTGGCCTCGATAATCTCGATATCGACTGTAGATCACGCCCCAAGTGTTCTTTTAAAAAAATAATTAACGTACAGTCTTGACTTTCTTACGATTTTATTATATGTATAGATAGACGTACTAAATTCACAGATAAGTAGATATTATAGAAGTACCTTGATGTAAGAGGTAGTGCCACACCGCATATTTGCATGCAGTCGAATTGGGCCGGCACGACCGGGGAGGTACTTCTCGCTTACACGAGACCGGCGTAAAGTGACAGCTGTGCTGTCGCGTTTCGTGAGGTGTGTAAGTAGTCGGTGGCTCATGGAGGTAGGAGGAGAAAGGAGGGCAGCGCATCTGTATAGCCTCTATACGGATGTTTGTGGGCGTCGGTAGTCATGAAAATGGCTCCGGCTGCTCGTTTGCCCTCCTATAAAAAAACCTATATATTTGTTGTTGAGTGACAAATAATAATATTCGTCACTCGCCACAGACTTATACATATTATGTGAGAGTCCGAGTCGTACTTGGCCAGTTTTTTATCACAAACGCTCCCAGCAATTGGGGCCATTTTCAATACTACCAACGCTCATAGATATCCGCATAGAGGCTACACAGATGCGTTGCCCTCCTTCCTCCTCTTCCGTCTATGGGCCACCGGCATTATCTCTTACTTATTACTTTTAATGATTATTTAGTTCCTTCTTTCTTTTATTTGATAAATATTATGAATTTGTCGTCTTATTGCCAGGTGAGCATGTCGTAAACAAAATGTAATAGTTCTAAATTTTGAATGTCTGTAAAATAATAATATTCACAGCTGATATTGAAAGTGGTGTAAACTTCACTATTTTGCAGAGAAAATTCCCAGACAGGCTTGGTAAGAGGTAGTGCCACACTGTATGCTTGCATGCAGTTGAATTGGGCCGACACGACCGGGGAGGTACCTCTCGCTTACACGAGACTGGCGTAAAGTGACAGCTGTGCTGTCGCGTTTCGTGCGGTGTGTGAGTAGCCGGTGGCCCATGGAGGTGGGAGTAGAAAGGAGGGCAGCGCATCTGTATAGCCCCTATGCGGATGTTTGTGGGCGTCGGTAGTCATGAAAATTGCTCCGGCTGCTCGTTTGCTCTCCTATATCATAAAAAAAAGGCTTTTTTTTTACAGTATAAGGTAAGCGGACAATATATAATAATAAATAATAGGCTATACAGCTTCGTTGCCCTCCTTCCTCCTCTTCCTTCAGGACGTAAAATAATTAATTAACGTTTGGATAGATCTCAACCGTGTGGTAGGCCACAACTGGCCTAAAATAAAGTTAAGTAAACAAAGCTACAAATCATGTAAAATAATCATATTTTGGCATTTAATAATTAAAAATAACGATTCAGTTCACATTGTTTATCGAAATTTGTTTCAAAGCAATATCCATATAAAACCCATAAAAATAAAACGATTTTGCGTGGTTAAGCATTTATTTTGTGAATTCGATGGTTTTTTATGATTTCTTCAAGAACGACGCCATAATTTGTGCTCCTTTGTGATCTATATCTGTATAACCATAAGGCTCCATAACTTTCTTCATCCTCACAAACCATTTTGATACATTTTCGTAAGCACTAAAGTCGAATTTAAAGGCCTGCAACAAATACGTTTTAATTACATCTTTATATACAGGTTTAATTTTTGGTCCCCGGCTAAATTTTCAGGTTTGGTTCAGAATTAATAATACATTCGACTTATGAAATAAAAAAAATAAAAAATAATTAGATACAATTAATTTGTCCTATGTTATAAACATATTTCTTGGTTACCACGTGACATTTGAGTCGCAAGTTAGGAATGCCGGCGTCCCTGACTTCGAAGTCGATACACTTCATGTGCGAACAACGATCTATGTATTTTTAAGGATCATTTCAAATCGATTTTTATTTAACAAAATTACAATTAGACGATAATATTTTAAAACACACCCTTGGAATGATGTTTACTTCTTTATTTTAAAATTTGGCCGGTGACCAAAAACTAACCCCGTATATATTTCTTGTGTGTGTGTATGTCATTGAACTCCTCCTAAACATCTAGACCGATTTTGACGATGTCTTGTTTGTCTTGGAGGGGATTTGAGAATTAATTACCATACTCCTCCGAAACGGCTTGACCGATTCTGATGAAATTTTGTGTGCCCATACCTACTCAAGGTATGAGAATCGACCAACATCTATTTTTCATCTCGATATTTCCACGGGATCTAAGCTTACGCGAGTGAAACCGCGGAGCGCAGCTAGTGTCATTTATTTTTATGAAGCAAAGTCATAGTACCAGCAGTGTGTACAGTGTCAGTGAGACTAGTGTGAGAGAGTACACACTGTACAGAGCTAGGAAAAACAAAGCATTTCGTTCGAGCGATCGCGGGTTAGAATCCCGCCTAGGTTGTGGATGTTTATGTACTCTATGTATTTCTTAATTAAAAATCTTAAATATATGAATTTTATTAAATTTATAAAGCATGTTAAATATATTTCCTATGTCAAGTACCTACCCGTAACTCAAGTCCTTACGGTACTTAACAGTGGGCTAGGCTAATTTTGTGTTAAGTCCACAGATATTAACTATACATATACATTGAACTATACTACTATCGTAGTAGTAACAACTCACTGTACATATATTAATATATAAAGCAAAAACTTTGGACCACGTTTTACGAAAATTTCGCCGACGGAGGAGTATGAAATTTGACTCACTTATAGTTTATATGTAATTGAAGTGCAGAACGCTAATATTTTCAATGCTATATTTTAAATACAATAATTCAATAAATAAAACATTACACACACTACCATACATATGACAGACGGACACATGTGACACACATTGTTGATGTTTTTTGAGGTTTCTATGTGTCCTTTGCAAGTGTTGAATATTCTACACAATTGGAGTACCGTAGCTGCAAGACATAACATGTCATGTCATTGCGACTATGGTACTTGGGACTTCTATTAAGATAAGAAAAAAATCATTATGTATATATATAATATGTCCATTTATATCAAGGCTTCAGCCCTTAGATTCTTCTTCCATAGTTTCAATGTCACTTGATGTTTAAAAGTAACTAAAGATTACCTCCAAATTTGAAAAAGTCACTATGATTGCAATATCAGCGATGGATAAATTGTCGCCAGCGACGAACGGCCGTCCATGTAGAGACTCATTCATCCATGCGATAGCCTCCTTCAGTTTCTCTGCGAGTTCTTGTTTATATTCGGCTCCATCAAATAACATGGGACCCTAAAAAAATATTGAAAACATAGTCATTAAAGTATATATATTCACGGAATTCTGTGAATTCGTTATAACTATCTCTTCCCAGCACCGGATTCAGGTGGGGGCTTAAAGAGGCTGCAGTCCCGTGTGTGAGACTTAGGGCCTTATGATCATTTTTGTACCCATAAAAGGGCCCCCATCACAACAACAAGCCCCGGGCCGCCAGCTTAATCCGGCGCTATCTCTTACAAACGCAGTGACTTTCTTTTATTTCACAACTCCTTGGTAGAGTTGTCTGTAGTAGGTTATTGGCATAAAGAAACATTAATAAACATTCAATGCTGTCTATAGGATAACGGATAGATTCCTGACTCCTCTTCTCCTCCCTGATCTCCCTTCACAACGAGATTAATATTTGCAGTGGCAAAAAAGTTATAGGATACATTTAACATTTCTTTCTCTAACGCCTTCGTCAACCAAAGAGCAATAATACATTATTGACGAGCTGATATTTTTTGTTGTGCTCTTTTATTATGTTTTGTGCCTCAATTTTTTTTTATAAATGTTTCATCACTCTTGCTCAATGTTTTCTTAAGAACTTGTGTACTTTATGTTGTTTGTGATGTTTAAATATATAATGTATGACCTCATCATCGTGATTGTAATCTTTGTCTTCGTAATTCCTATAATCAATCACTCAGTATTAGTAAATCATCAATAAAAGCCATTAACAACTAATTTTAGGCGTGAATAGTCACTTAATATAAGACTGCAACTGCTGGTTTGTTGTCCGTAAATTAGACTTACATAAAGATCGAAGTATCTTTTATACAACGTCCCAACATCAAACTGGAGCCTCTGGTCCACGATGGCACGAGCTCGAGGGTTCTTCGGGTACAGCGAGTCGTCACGGCCATATGCATTTACAAAGTAGGCTTGGATGGCGCGACTGCAAGATAATAAATATAATATGTATATAATGAAAATAAATAAACAGGCATGTTGAGCGACAGTGATGATAGATTTATGTGGTTCTATAAGTTATCTTTGGAAGAGGTCACATAAACAAAAGTATAGATGACTGATAAATGATGATTGATGATGATGACATTACTTTGTTATCATCAAAGAAGAAATGTTTAAAAAGAAGACTTGTATGTGCCCATTCTGGGATGAATGCGAGTGGCCGCCAGGAATAGACCATTTATTTTAAGTAGTCTTTTGACAACGACAACAATGAAAAGTAATCTATTAATCTATGAATTAATAATGTCTCAACGGGTGGCTAGCTGAGTACAAGGTTTTATGAAATAATCAATATATGTACCCGTGGTTATATAGAAGTCACTACAATAATTTCAAGGTTGTACCTTGTATAGTTCGAATCTGATATGTGGTACTATTTGAATGCCATAATATACTCATTCTCACTTCGTAGGGCTTGCTTTTAGTTGTGTCTACAATAAGATCTGATATGTTACTACATCATCAATGTAAAAATTTATAAGTTTAAAAAGAATATTCTCGTCATATAATATGTCCGGTGAAAGCCTTACACCTTCCGGTAAAGTACATGATATTGTAAAAATTGTTCAAGTCATTATTGAAGGAATAGCGTTATATAATCTTCAATTTATTTACCTCTCCCACAGTATGAAGCCTCCGTCATCTATAGTTGGGATTGTGTGCTGGGGATTCATCTAAAAACAATACATTTCCTCTTAATTGACCTATTAGATAGCAAAAGACTTAATGGCTAATTAATAAAAAACAATGTGTGTAACAATTGAAAAGTTTTTTGTGTACTGAAACTATTTTATATTCCGTAAACTTTCAAAAAGACGTAAATCTCAGATTGCAAACCTTTGGTAACATAACTTTAAAATGCTTTGCTGACCTGCCTTTCGGAAATTTCAAATACTTCTTACTTATACTAAATTCAAAATACCTTTAAAAATTCTGGTGTCATGTGTCCGCCCTTCATGAGATTGGTAAGGTTTAGCTCCAGCTCTATACCCACGGCCCGAGCCGTCATCATCACCGCCCTGCAAGGCGGCGAGGGCGGCACGTAGTACAACTTTATAGGCTCACTCGGCATTTTGGGGGTGGTGGATTTTGCGGCGGCGTTGCTGTAAATTAGAATAGACTTAATTACTTCATTCATTTCAATAATAACATTGTTTTCCTTGCATTTTTAAGCTGACTTCATCTGTCATAAAGTCGTTTGTACATTGTACTGTCTCCCGCTTTGATTAAGGAGGGAAATTGGAATTACTTACTACTCCTCCTACTTTCTTCTCATTAAATTCGTTGCGAGTCCCAAGACAGATACAGAAGTAGCAGCGGTGGGAACGAGTGGCAGGCCAAAGCCCGTATTAAAAACATATCGTATCATGGAGTCGTATTTTGTGTGTTGCTTAAGTAAATGGCTAAAAATATGTATATATGTAGGCAGTAATTATAGATTTCTTAAGGCTGTAAGTTAGGGTACTTAAAATTATGTACCTAGTGTTGAGCGTAGATGTAGATACAGGCTGTTGAGTACTGAAAATAATAGTGTGAATGTATTTATGTATGTGTAAAATATTTTTTGCAAAATGATTAACTGTAAAAATGGGAAACAACGTAACGTAACTGCATTTGGTTAGAAAACGAACCTAGAACGGACGCCGGTGCCGAAATAATCGCACCCTAACAACCATATAATGTGGGAAAATATTTTTGTGACAAAATAAGATAAAAAGTAATTTCTCCAGATTTAATATATTATGTACTTATATATACATATATTACTCGCTTAATAGTATATGATTCTTTTTAATACTGTGTATTTATGATATTTTAGAATTCAATCCGATGAATTAGTGTATGTTTACTCGTTGAGGTAGTAAATAGAATAAGAATGAAAACATGAACTCAAATAAAATACGTAAGAATTTCTATAACTAAAAAACAGTTATTGTATTTAAATAACTTATAACTATAATAATATTAATTAATTAGTCTAGTTAAGAGTATGCAGGTCATGTTAAATTGAGGTATAGAGATAAAAAACTGTGCTAAGTGCTACATAAGTATGTGTTAAATTTAATACATTACAGTGCTGCTAAATGTGCGCTAGATAATATTATTTACGTGGATGGCACTTATCCCAATATCTGGAATGTTTGTTAAAGATAGAGGACGAGGTCGTGCGTAACACTTCTTTTTCTTTATTTATTTGTTTCCATAAGCAAACTGGTTTATTTATTATATAACCCCATATCCTCAAAGCGCACTCATAATTGTAAAAATATAAAAAACTTACCTGGGAGCGCAAAATAAAAAAAATGCAATCGAAAGTAATAGTAAATATCTCATATTGCTGTTAAAGTTTACCTAAGAAATAAAAAGAAACTATGTCAAAAAGAAGATTTAAATTGTATAAACTATAATTTCTAATAAGAAAACTATTCAATAAAAAAAGGATCCAATCACAAAAAAACATCGATGTCCCTATTCGAACTCACACTTGTGCCTCTATTTTTTCGACGATATCTTTGTCCATGCATTGGCCCAGTTTGATCGTTTACTTTAACGCTAAAAGAACTATGTACAAGTATTTACAAAATCAATGGATATGATACATATGATGTGATACAATAATAAACTATGCGTACACCTAGTGGTGGAGAATCTCTTACAGAAACTTCCAGAATACTGAGAACTCGAACGGTCAGTGGATCAACAATGAATGCGTAATATTTGTATTGTGCGCCTATTTTATGGTGTTATGACCGTGGGGGCCATGGTAACGATGGGCGGGCTGTTATTATAGCCATGACTTGGCTATTCCCTCGTACTGGTCATCACGAATCTCGTTATTTTTGTATCAGTGACAAATTCCGTGTATAATGTTAGTAAGCTAACGCTACGTTGCTCATTTTTCTGTTTGTCATGTCAAATCGAGGCAAAGGTAGTAGAGGTTAATGTTTGTATTTAGTAGTCACCGATTATAGCGTAAAAAATATTCTATTTGCCACATAATTACCACAGGCATTCGAATTGGAGCCGACTGTCCATCACCAGGAACAATTGTGTATAAGAAGTTGGCGGCGGGGAGAGGGGAGACATTGCTGTATTAAATACCACTCGCATACACGCTATGCTGTCGCATTTCGTGCGGTGTTAGAGCTTCCAGCTTCAGTAGTCACCATACGGCTCGTTTCTCTTCTATACTATAAAGGTGTATATAAGAGGACCCTTCGAAAAAAACAAAAAAGACCCGCCGGGTTTGTGAGCCCGGCGGCTTTAGAAGTTGCGAGCCGGACAATTTTCCCTACGGAACGACCGTCATCGCATGCAATATTTAAAACACTAAGTAAGAGGTAGTGCCCTACTGCATGCTTGCATGCAGCCGAATTGGGCCGGCACGACCGGGAAGGTACCTCTGTCTTACACGAGACCGGCGTGAAGTGACAGCTGTATTGTCGCGTTTCGTGCGGTTGCCGGTGGCCTATGGAGGTGGGAGGAGAATGTAGGGCAGCCCATCTATGCAGTTTCTATACGGATGTGTATGGGCGTCGGTAGTCATGAAAATGGCTCCGACTGCTCGTTTGGCCCCCATACCATAAAAAAAACTTTTTGAAAAATGAACAGTATATAACTTGAGATAAGGTTCTTTTTGAAACAAATTCCGTTGGCCTCGCCCGATGTTTCGATCCCTATGCTGCGGGGTAGATAGATCCGGCACATTTCCCGGGTTCGTGCCTATGCACAGTGGATCGAAAATCAGCTCTCGAAGACATAGAAACTCGAAGTCAAAATCTTCATTTTTTTTCCCGAAATGGATTCCATTGACTTATATTGTACTCGTATTTATATATGTCATGAAATCAAGTTAATCTCGCAAACTGACGAGTTAGAATTTTTATACGAAAAAAATGTATGGAGCGAACATATAAAAACCTCTATATCTTCGGAATCGCAACGAAAACCGTAACATCCTCGCACATGGTTATAGCGCTAATGATTTATGATTTTTGACATACCTCATATTACGGCATCAGCTTAAATTTCTTTTTAAGTCGTGAAAAATATTTTTTTTTCTATTGTAAGAACTAATTTAATGCCAGGGAATAGTAACAAACATTCCAATTTGCGCTTCATTTGATAACAATCAAGCGTATAATGCGCGACAATTAACATTTAGAATTTAGTAATTAGGTAATATCATCGTCCCTTGTTCCTTACCGCGCGGTTAGGGGGCTTAAGATTGATAAGCACTGTAGGGTACCTACCAGTTAACTAATAATATTTCTACGAAATGAAATCAGGTTTTCTAGGAATCATTCGAAGCATTGAGATTAATTCGATAACGGCATTTGACATTCGCCGACGATATAATTGTAAGAAATGAAATTAGAAGTCGTGATAAAAATTTTAGAGAACAAAGGTAGAACATAAGGTTAGAAATGAACGTAAGTAAAGACAAGGTAAAAAATATTAGTTCCAATGTTACACATAAATCAGTATAATAAAAATATAGTAAACAGTCCTGCACCCATATCATTACCAGCGTGTGCTGGCTCATGATAATGATGGAAGCACACAGTTATCAAGACCTTAAAAATAAAATATTTATTGCCTTCAAGGAAGTCGAGCCAGTACTGGAGCAGTCACAAAGCTGTTTTTCACAAACGCCAGCACAGCATACAAATACACAAGAACATTAAATAGAGACAACTGCTTGGCTCAATTACTCACTGGCCACGGTGGTTTTAGGGCATATCTGTTCAAAATGAAAATTAGTACAATCACTACCTGTACTTGCGATGACGAGGCAGAAGAGATGATACCTGACATCCTGATAGATTGCCCTAAATACGCCGTGGACAGATTCAAGTGTGAAACTAAAATAGACACAACAATAAATAAAGATGAAATAAAAAACAAAAAAACACAACAAAGGTTGTCAGAAAAACGGGAGTCGCAAATGGGTCCAAATTATTATACCTATGCCACAAAATAAAATAAATCTCCAATAACATTAAGTATAGTACAATATAGTTTACGTATAATTACGCGAATGTTGCTCATGATTACGATTCTTTTAACGGACTCTATCGCGATTGATATAAATATCCACTTGTAGAATATGATAGAACCTCCGCAATAAACGAGTCTATCAATTTGTTGGTCCTGATATATACCGAAAATATAATGATATGTATAGAGAAATATTTATTTTATTACTTATATCTCTATCATTATATTTTCAGAATACAGCAGGGGATCACAGAATTGATAGACTCGTTCATTGCGGAGGTTCTATCTTATTCTAGAAGTGGATATATAAATCAAACGCTTTAGAATCCGTTAAAACAATCGTAATCATTAATCAAATACTAACTAAATAATTCCGTGACATACTTCAATTTTGTCCATGGGAAAGAGATTTACTTTAATTCAATTTAATTTGATCTAATTTAATACAATTTAACTTAATTTAATTCATCTTTTTATTGACATGATAATATTACCTATCTATAGTACAATTTATGTTTTAATAGTAGTTAGTACTTGTTTATAAATTCTGACATACACATTTTGCGTGCGGAAAAAAAGCGGGGTGCGCTTGGATCGAGTGGAAAAGTTCCTCAGGTCGTTGCCGAAGCGCCCCTCGAATCTGCTGTCATAGACTGTCACTGCGGTAGACCTGGTGATGACCGTGTGATGAGTGTTCTGCTCGACTCCTTCCTTACTGATCCCAGTCCTATGACATGTAAAGTAAAAATAAAATAATACAAATAATAAATATAATAATTCAAATATAAAATATTGAATTAGCCGACAGGAACCAACATTAAGTATAAAGTTAGGATCGGCCATAAACCATAAATCAATATACAATATATTAAATAAGGCATAAGCATAACTGTCGCGCCAACGAGAGCAACAATATGATCAGGAGAAATAAAAAGGCATGTGGCACTCTGTTCTATCTGGCATTCTATGGTTCTATATGGGGATACCATAGGGGACTGATTTATGTTTATAGAGGTAGCTACACCAGGGAGAACATGGAGGGTAAATCAGCTATAAAATCTCATTATGCTAAATGACAATTGACGCCACAAACATTCAAAAAGCATTTACTCATTACGTCCTGTTCTTACTCACTCAAAGATTTGAGTTGTGCTTCTCGTACTGTCAGCATTAAACAATTTATAACAATAATATCTCGCCAGTTCCTGAATGCGGTAGGCAGAGAGAAGAGTGCGTCGTATCACGGTCTTTATCTTTACTAATAAACACATCAAAAAAGTCTAAGCAACACGTATAAATATCAATTTTACAATGTGTTTTCGCATTAAATTCTTACTATTTCTTACCAAGTAGGTAATACCTATGAAAACTTTTTGATTTAAAGGACATACTGACTGGTTATAAAAAAATCGAGTATCATTAGTTTATTTTTTTTACAAATTCAAAAGCGAATGCGTTCGAATTTTATATCGTTCTCTTTTTATAATAAAATTTAGTATTCTGTATCAATTTTATGATTTAAACAATAATTTGAAAACAGTCTTGAATAATTTGGATTTAAGACATTTTTACGTCATGGAGTGACGTCATTTGACCGCAGATAAAATGCTAGGAGTAGTAGCGATGTTGCGAGCGGAAAGAAGTCAATCTCAAATATCTCGGTATTTTGGTGTCAACAGAAGCGTTATTTGCCGTCTTCATCAGCGGTACACTAACACGGAGGTCTTGCTGAGTAGCACCCAGGTCTAGGAAGGTGCACAACCACCCGGCAAGATCTATACATACAACTGACTGCAAGACGCTAGCAGAGAGATATGTTTAAGGCTACGAAATTCAAGTGGTGTTGTCGTTAGCTGCCGAGCTGTGCGAAATCGACTGCATGAGTATGGCCTACGAGCTTGACGGCCAATTAGGTGCCCACCGATACGTCACGGGAATCGCGCTCGTCGAAATGAATGGTCTAGGGAACACATTACATGGACCCGGAAAAAATGGGATAAAATTTTATTTTGCGATGGGTCTCGATTTGGGATCAAGCCTGACACTAGAAGGGTAAGAGTGTACCGCCATCCTGGAGATACAGAGTGAGGTGCGTTCAGGAAGTTCATCCATACAACGGCTCAATAGTTATGGCATGGGCAAGTATTATGAAGAACCAATGAACTGAGCTCGTTTTTGTTAAATGGTAACATGAACGCTGTAAATTACATTGAGGATGTTCTAAAGTCTTATGTTCGTCCATTCGCACGAACGTGTGGCTCCGATTTCACATTGATGCATGACAAAGCGCGTTCACATACAGCTTTGCACACACAGGAGTACTTGGCAGTGTCGTTGCCGTGCACCATGTCTCCCGCGACCGAACGTGGGCGCATTCTCAGTTTCTGAGTTGGCGGTGGGGCCGCAGAGGAAGAGGAGATGCGGTCTGTCGTTGCCGTCTTCCTTGTCCTCTGTGGCCGTTTGATAGTTGGCCCTGGGTGGCAGTCGGGGTCAGCCAATGTCCTCCTCCCTCTGAATTAGCAGATGGTGGATTGGCGCTAACGGCGTGGCGTACTCCGTTCGGGCATTGTGACCAGGGGCAGGGTGGGAACCTGACCCCATTCCACGGTTCCAACGTTGGAGTAGGGACTGTTCAAAGGCAGCCGGATATTCTCCAAGGAGAATTCTGGCCTTGTCATCGAGGCCAGCCTGACGCTGGAGGGGCGCTGTTGCTTGTAGATCCGGGGCCCTTCAATTATAACGACTGAAGGCACCCGTAGGTGTTAAGTCAGTAGGGGCAACCTTGTTGCCGAGCCCGACACTGTACCCGGTGAGCCACCCGGGCTCCTGGGCAGCGTACGTAAAGGTATTCCCCTGTGATACCAAAAGAAAAAGGATAACACTAACAGTCTCATCGATTCTGTGAAAAATCGGTACCAGCAAGTTCTCAATAACAGAGGAGGTCACACTTTATTTAATTTATTCAATTTTTTCACAACAATTTAATTTTGTTTAGCATTTTCATTTTCTTAGTTTAGTTGATTAGGCACCTTACTACATACATACAGTACTTACTCGTATTATAGTTGATTCAGATTTAAAAAAATAATTGCTGTTTAATATCAAAAAAGCATTGAAAATAATATAAATAAGAAAATAGTAAGGGCGCTTGTCCACCGCCGCCGTCACCGTCACCTCACCGAGAACGAGATGACGGCGCCGAAGTAGCGGTACATACATTTACATTACATTACTTAGCCACGTGTCCACCGCATACCGTCACCCGAGCGCCGTCATCCCGGCCCGCCGAAATTGCGAGTAGATCGGCGCGACCGCTAGATCGTCTCCCGAGATTTTGACGGGCCGATGTGCCGGCAAAACAAAACATATATGAACTTGTCCACACACTGCCGTCGCCGTCGCCGTCGCACCGTACACGAGCTCAGTTATTATTTTGTTTGTAATCAATTATCATTAATTAGTATAACATTGTAATAAAAATGGCGAAAAATTTTAAATACGATATTTATTCATTATTAGAAATTATAGAAAGTAAAGAATGTTTGTAGGATAAAACCAAGGAAGTGTCCAAAGATAAAGTTTTGCGTAGAAATGCATGGCGCGATTTTTAACCATTAATCTAGCCATCACTTTATTTCTTCGTAAACGTGACTACCACGCATGACAGCTGGAATAAACTAAACCAGCGAAATCGGTCGCGGTCTCGCGGTGGACAAACGATCGCCGTTACGTCATATTGAATTCGGCCCGAAATAATCTCGTTCTCGGTGACGGTCCGGGGACGGCGGCGGTGGACAAGCGCCCTAAGGATTTAATGCCAAAACACATTGTAAAATTAAAATTTGTATGTGATGCTTAGACTTTTTGGATGTGTGTATATAGGCGCCTGTTTCCCCACTCATGTTGACCTGATTCAGTTGAAATGAACTAAATAATTCCGTCACATACTTCAATTTACAGACCATGTATTTTGTCTATGCGAAAGAGAAAAATTTTGATTCAATTTATTTTAACTCAATTTAATTTATCTAATTTAATTCAATTTATTAATATGATCTACTTTAATTCAATTTAACTTAATTTAATTCATCTTAATATTGACATGATATAATTTGATAATAGTAGTTAGCACTTGTTTATAAACTCTGACATACAAATGTTGAAAAGTTGAGTTGCTCTGGGGTTGAGTGGAATGGATCCCCAGGAGTTTGCCCGTTTGCCTGTCGAGGTCGCGAACACCTGTCACTGCGGTAGAAGATGGGCGGCTGGTGGCCAGCCACGATGATTTTTGATGGTTCAGCCCGACTTCTTCCTCACTTGTCTCAAACCTATGACATGTAAAGCAAAAATAAAATAATATAATAATACAAATAATAAATATAATAATTAAAAAATAAAACATTGAATTAGCCAACAGGATCCAACGTTAGGTATAAGGTCTTCTAAGGTTCTTCTTATTTAATAATTATAAGAACATACAGTTTCAACCTTGAGACTAGCAGCTGAAGCACTTCATGTTATCAAATATTTAAATTGCCCGTGGTACTGAGTGACTAACTACTTCAGTATTTATAGAACTATCTACTTATTGCCCATGATATGTCGTGTTTTAGTTTTTTTTTACAAATTTTATTACAACAGTTGCAACATAGAGGTAATCCACGCAGCTTACATGCATGTAGCTGTGTTTGTACCGATCACACCGGTTTAAATTTACAGCTGCGCTGAAAATCTTCACCCCAGTTCCCAAATGGATATTGTCTAGTATACTAGAAATGAGTCACGAATCACGATCCCCTCATACATCTTCCTCCACATTCATTATTCACTTTATATGTACACGCCATTTAACGTACTTTTAGACTGTCGTTTAATGGCACCCTCTCAATCTTATCACGGTATGTCAGTCAGTCTTTCTCGGTATATTCTGCCACATTTGCACTGTATATCTGTTTTGTTAACTTGTCGTCTGCCGAGGGCAATGTGTCGCTGGAGGGGCCCTGTTGCTTGTAGATCCGGGGCCCTCCAGTTATATCGGCTGAAGGCACCCGCAGACATTTTTAGTCGGTAGAGGCAACCTTGTTGCCAAGGCCCGAGCCCGACACTGTACCCGGTGAGCCACCCGGGCTCCTGGGCAGCGTACGTAAAGGTATTCCCCTGTGATACCAAAAAAAAGGATAACACTAACAGTCTCATCGATTCTGTGAAAAATCGGTACCAGCAAGTTCTCAATAACAGAGGAGGTCACACTTTATTTAATTAATTAAATTTTTTCACAACAATTTAATTTTGTTTAGCATTTTTATTTTTTTAGTTTAGTTGATTAGGCACCTTACTACATACATACAGTACTTACTCATATTATAGTTGATTCAGATTAAAAAAAAATAATTGTTGTTTAATATCAAAAAAGCATTGAAAATAATATAAATAAGAAAATAGTAAGGATTTAATGCCAAAACACATTGTAAAATTAAAATTTGTATGTGATGCTTAGACTTTTTTGATGTGTGTAGGTACTGTGTATATAGGCGCCTATATCCCACTCATGTTGACCTGATACAGTTCTAATACTTCAATATTATATTGACTTATGATAGTTAAATAACCTTCTAAGGTTCTACTTATTTTATTACTTATATCTCTATCATTATATTTTCATTATACATCAGGGGACCAATGAATTGACAGACTCGTTAATTGCGGAGATTCTATCATATTCTACAAGTGGATATTTAAATCAAACACGATAGAATCCGTTAAATGAATCGTAATCATTAATCAAATACAAACTAAATAATTCCATGACATACTTTAATTTACAGACCATGTATTTTGTGTATGGGAAAGAGAAAAATTTTGATTCAATTTATTTTCACTCAATTTAATTTCATCTAATTTAATTTAATTTAATAATAAATGATCTATTTTAATTCAATTTAACTTAATTTAATTCATCTTTATATTGACATGATATTATCTATAGTACAATGTATGATATAATAGTAGTTAGTATTTGTTTATAAACTCTGACATACAATTCGTGAAAAAGCCTGTCCAGGGGTCGAGTGGAATAGTTCCCCAGGCGTTTCCGCGAGTGCGTCTCGAGTCCGCGGACTTTTGTCATTTTGGTAGAACTGGTGGCCAGCCACGATTGTTCAGGATTCAGCTCTACTCCTTCCTCACTGATCACAAACCTATGACATGTAAAGCAGAAATAAAATAATATAATAATACAAATAATAAATATAATAATTAAAAAATAAAATAATGAATTAGCCGACAGGATCCAACGTTAGGTATTCTATTTGCCCTTTATACTATAAAAAAAGAAAATCTTCACCCCAGTTCCCAAATGAATATTGCCTAGTATACTAGAAATGAGTAACGAATCACGACCACCACATTAGTGATTCGACTCGATTCATGTTTTTACTCGAGTCACTCGAGTCAGTTTGTCAAACTCGTACTCGAGTGAAAAAAAAATTCTACTCGAGTGAACTTGCACTCGAGTTGCCGTGTGAACTCGAGTCACCGAGTGAACTCGTCACTCGAGTGACATTTTTATTCGATTGACATTTTACCCGGGGAACTTTTTACTCGAGTGACATTTTCCCTCTAGTGACTTTTTTACTCGAGTATAACTCGAGTGAGGGAACAATCTTACTCGAGTGACTCGAGTCGTTAATTCCTACTCGAGTCGCATCACTACCCCACGTACATCTTCCTCCACATTCATTATTCATTTTATATGTACACGTCATTTAAAGTACTTTTAGACTTTCGTTGGATGGCACCCTCTGAATCTTATCACGGTATGTCAGTCAGTCTATGTCGGCACATTCTACATGCCACATTTGCACTGTATATCTGTTTTGTTAACTTGTCTTTTGCCGAGGCCAGCCTGTCGCTAGAGGGGCCCTGTTGCTTGTAAATTCGGGGCCCTCCAATTATAGCGGCTGAAGGCAACTGCAGCGGTTTAGTCGGTAGGGGCAACCTTGTTGCCGAGCCCGACACTGTACCCGGTGAGCCACCCGGGCTCCTGGGCAGCGTACGTAAACGTATTTTATATAAATTCCCCTGCGATACCAAAAAAAGGATAATACTAACAGTCTCATCGATTCTATGAAAAATCGGTAACAGCAAGTTCTCAATAACAGAGGAGGTCACACTTTATATTAATTTATGCAATTTTTTTACAATTTAATTTTGTTTAGCATTTTCATTTTTTTAGTTTAGTTGATTAGACACCTTACCATATACATACAGTACTTACTCGTATTTTAGTTGATTCAAATTTAAAAAAATAATCGTTGTTTGATATTAAAAAAGCATTAAAAATAATATAAACAAGAAAATAGTAAGGATTCGATGCCAAAACACATTTTAAAATTAAAATTTTTATGTGATGCTTAGACTTTTTTGATGTGTGTACTGTGTATATAGGCGCCTATATCCCCACTTATGTTGACCTGATACAGTTCTAATGCTTCAATATTATATTGACTTACGATAGTTAAATAATCTTTTAAGGTTCTCCTTATTTTATTACTTATAATATCTCTGTCATTATATTTTCATTATACAGCATGTCCAAGAAAAAGGAACACCTGTGCGGAGATATGCGGGTGCAAAGTTTTAAAAATATTAAACTTTTTTCATAAAAAAAAACACATAAAACGTGTAAAGTAATTGATTTTAAACTAGACGCGTTTGTTATTTTTTATAATATGCATGAAATATTTAAAGAACACTTAAAGCATCGCACCAGTCCTGCAACGTTGCTCCACTTTGCCTTAAACGCGTAAAACGGTCGCTCTGAACCACTGTGCAATGCGCGCTCGTTTAAGATCAACCGCCGCGTTAAGGAGAAGCGCTGTTATAGTAAATTTTATTTATTGGCTATATCTTTTTCATTATTAGATATAATTTGTTATTTATTTTTGTATTTGAATGCTACTAATGCCCTACTAAACCCTATCCTACATTAAAACAGGTGTCCCGTAGTCTTGGACATCCTGTATATCAAGGAACCAACGAATTGATAGACTCGTTAATTGCGGAGGTTCTATCATATTCTACAAGTGGACATTTAAATCAAACGCGATAGAATCCGTTAAAATAATCGGAATCATTAATCATAATATACAAACTAAATAATTCCATGACACTCCAATTTACAGACCATGTATTTTGCCTATGGGAAAGAGAAAAATTTTGATTCAATTTATTTTAACTCAATTTAATTTCATCTAATTTAATTTAATAATATGATCTATTTTTTATTGAATTTAACTTAATTTAATTCATCTTTATATTGACATAATATTATCTATAGTATAATGTATGATATAATAGTAGTTAGTACTTGTTTATAAACTCTGACATACAAATCTTGAAAAGGCTTGATGGAATAGTTCCCCAGGCGTTTCCGCGAGCGCGTCTCGAGTCCGCGGACTTGTGGCACTTTGGTAGAACTGGTGGCCAGCCACGATTTTCCAGGTTTCAGCTCTACTCCTTCCTCACTTATCTCAAACCTATGACTTGTAAAACAAGAATAAAATAATATAATAATACAAATAATAAATATAATAATTAAAAAATAAATTATTGAATTAGCCAACAGGATCTAACGTTAGGTATAAGGTCTTCTAAGGTTCTTCTTAATAATTATAAGAACATACAGTTTCAACCTTGAGACTAGCAGCTGAAGCACTTCATGTTATCAAATATTTAAATTGCCCGTGGTACCGAGTGACTAACTACTTCAGTATTTATAGAACTATCTACTTATTGCCCCTGATATGTCGTGTTTTAGTTTTTTTTTTACAAATTTTATTGCAACAGTTGCAACATAGAGGTAATCCACGCTGCACACATGCATGTAGCTGTGTTTGCTCCGATCACACCGGGTTAATTATTCTTTATGGGGCCGGGACTATAGGCGTGTGTAGTCATGGGGACGGCTCAGACTCCATTTGCCCTTTAAACTATAAAAAAAGAAAATCTTCACCCCAGTTCCCAAATGGATATTGCCATTGATATTGACTCATTTCTAGTATACTAATACTAGAAATGAGTCACGAATCACGATCCCCACATACATCTTCCTCCACATTCATTATTCATTTTATATGTATACGCCATTTAAACTACTTTTAGACTTTCGTTGGATAGCACCCTCTGAATCTTATCTCGGTATGTCAGTCAGTCTATGTCATTCTACATGCCACATTTGCACTGTATATCTGTTTTGTTAACTTGTCGTCTGCCATTCTTTCTAAATGTCAGAACCAGAAGAGCACTTCTGCTTAACATCTATGATATAAATATTAATTGGATCAAAAATCGCAAATAATATCTCAACAAAGTTTGTAGTTGATCGATTATTTCTACAGTTTAGAGACACCAACATGTACGTGTTTTTTTTTTATTGGGTTATCTAAGCAGCCGGTGGCCCATGGAGAAAGGATGAAAAAGAAGGGCAGAGGCAGATATGCGAGTGTCTATAGGCGTCGGTAGTCATTAAAATGGACCCGACTACTCGTTTACCCACCCCCTATACCATAAAAAAAAGAAAAAAACCGGCCAAGTGCGAGTCGGACTCACAAACCGAGGGTTCCGTGTCAATGAAAGGTATAGGTGTCTTCAAAAAACGCAAATACAACTTTGTCGTTCATACAAACGCTATGAAAGACCAAGTTATTTCATTTTCTGATAAAAAATGTCGCAGCATGTGACACCTTTCATTGGTACGGAACCCTCGGTGTGCGAGTCCGATTCGCATTTTACCGGTTTTTTTTCTTGGCTTCTATATTCAGTCATTGCAATCATGTACTGTATCCCGCTTTGTCTAGGGAGGAAAATTAGAATTTATTAAAACTTCTCCTATTTTCTTCTGATTAAATTCGTTGCGGATCCCAAGACAGCTTAAGCTTTTCCCTCGGGCTACCTGAATTATATTAAAGGGTCGTTGTGAATGCTGTTGATAGTGGCGACGCGACACAGGAGTAGCAGCGGTGAAAGTGATGGGCCAAGTCCATTAAAAAAATATTACTATTGAATCAATACATCGCTGTTTAAAAATATATGCCACCTTAAATCTAGTAACAATAAAAGTTTATAAAACACATGTCACCCAATGTAAACGTAGGTATGAAGCAATAATTTTCTTGGAGATTTATTAGTACTTAATTCATTTTTATAATGGAGAATGTTACCTAATTCTGATAAATAGCTCTCCATATTCTCTGTCAAAAATAAAAAATACTAGAGAAAATATTATTTCGATACGTTAAATAGTTTCCGATTTATAAGTAAAACATATTATACCGCGCGACGCGAGCTGCCCATGACGATGTGACGTCACAACGCAACTCGCTCATGGCGGTCGCAGTCACGCGCCCATAATAATTACTTCTAACGACGATATCTCAAAAACTATTCATCCGAATGATAAAATGTAAAAGGCAATTTTAATTTGCATTAAATGCCTAAGCTAACTGATATATTCATTTGGATAAGGATTAATACTGAAGTAAAGAAAACTGCTTTGATAATAACGTACACGTGCTTTGATAATTCGCCGTCCAGCCTCGTCTTTCTGTCTGTTTGAACGCGATAAATTCAAAAACTACTGAACGGATTTTTATATAGTTTTCAACAATATAAGGAGTGATTCTTTAGGAACGTTACTACTATGCTTTTATGTAGCAGAAATACGGCGTTAAATGTTGAAGAAGTCGCAAAAAATCTCGCCGACTGGGAGCTTTCCACGCAAAAGCCGCCAAAACTAGCAAAGATATTATAGTTGAGTAATGTACTAGCGAAATTAAAATCTATAATAATTCTATAAAAAAATTCTTAGTAACATATCTCTATCTCTTATAGTTCACTTACAACAGCCACTTTTATGTTAAAATTTTTAATTAAAACATTACGTTATTATCAAAGCAGTTTTCTTTACTTCAGAATTAATTCTTATCCAAATGAATATTTTAGTTAGCTTAGGCATTTAATGCAAATTAAAATGTTACACTATATCAATCATATCATGAATAGTTTTTGAGATATCGTCGTTAGAAGTAATTATTATGGGCGCGCGACTGCGAGCGCCCTGAGCGAGTTGCGCTGTGACGTCACAGGCGGTCATGTAACCATTAGCGGAACTCGACATTTTAAAAGTTTAAATGCCTGTAAAATCAAAACTACTAGGTATTTTTGAATGAAACAAAAAGTAGTATATTTATTTACTTACGGGCCTTACTGGGATCAACTTTCAAGCGATTTGGCATACCTAGTAACATTCTCCATTACCCACACATATTCAGGTTTATGAGGTCGACAATAACTCCCACAACAAGATCAATTCTCAAGTTTGCCCATACATATTTTCGTGACGTACCTAAGTAGTCCTTAGAGTATTTCTTCCTCAGAATAGTCCTTACGTATTCTAATGTATACTTACTAGTTAACTAATATTGATAATATAATATATCCGCAAACATAATATCTAAGATAGTTTTTAATGTAATAAACTAGTATCGGCTTCCTGATCCCACACGTCAAGAGTCTCATCTAGGGGTGATCGATATTCATCGACGTTAGAAAGACATCGATGTTAATAATAAAATATTAAGTCCTCAAAAACATAGATGAAATGAGGATAATATCGGAACATCGATGTCATGAGAAAAATATTTTAACATAATATGAACATAATATCGCTTTTTGAAAAAACTATAACGAAAGATAAAAATTAACATTTCTGTCTCTTTTTCTAACGTAGTTGCGTATAAGTATATCTCGCTTTCTCTTGCTATTATTACTTCCATGCCAGTTCTAGATTATACTGCAGATAAATACCTACAGATAAACTTTACAATAAATATTATTATTTTTTTACATACCAAAAACATCGATGTTTTCCTTTCGATGTTTATCGACCATCTATGTTTAAGGGTCGATGTTAACATCGATGTCAATATCGATGTTTTTCTAATATCGATCATCCCTAGTCTCATCTGTACCTCAGCTCTGCTCTCTGGCAAGTGATCTGTATAGTTAGTTCATCATTTGACTCACTCATCAATCTACCAAAATGGCAGAATATTTAAGCATAAAGTATCTTGTAATAAGTATCAAGTATATATTATATAAATTTAATAATTTGTAAAATAGTTAAAATATATATATCAACTGATATTTTACTTTTGGCGCCAATGAACTGTTGATCTACCAAAATGGCGCGAAACAAATTCAATTTTATTTTAATTTGATACTAAAATTGAAATTTCTGTACAATTATTAAAATTTAAAATTAAAATAACTTTGCTTAAAACATAATTATAAGTTCTTTATCTTTAAAATGATTTAACTGAATTGTAAATTTTTAAAGATAATATACTTACATACCTGTACTTCCCTTCCTCCATTTTTTTTAATTAATTTACTTACACTTCTCGTCGCCATATGTATGTAGTGTATACTTACTGAATAACTTATATTGATAATGTAATATTATATATCCATAAACATAACATCTAAGATACATATAATGTAATAGACTAATATCAGTTTCCTGACCCCACACGTCAAAGTCTCGCCTGTACCTCAGCTCTGCTCTTTAGCAAGTGGTCAGTACAGTTCATCATTTGACTCACTCATCTTCCATTGACTCTCTTTGGTCTCATTCTGCGTGTTCGTTCAACAAGAGGACAAAATATAAATATAATAGATTATAGGTAGGTACAGTATAATCATATTACGAAATGAACATTTATATTATATTTATTCATTTACTTATATAACCTGTATAGCCACTACACGTAGGATACCTAGGAGCCCGGTTAGCCCCTAGATCTATGTGGGACTCGACACTCAGTGCAACATCGACTAAGCCGTTGTAATTGGAGGTTCCCGGATTTATAGGCAACAGGATCCCTCCAGCGACAAGCTGGCCTCGACGAAAAGTCAGTCACTACTACGTCGTCGTAACCGTACAATGGGATCAGGTTCGAATCCTGACTCCTGGAGCCAGTGCTCCAACGGAGCACGCCACCGATTTGCCAGACCTGCCAGTAGTCCACGCCGCCCTCTACTGATTCAGAGGGACGGGTGGGGTATCTCCCAGCTGAGCTGCTCTTAGTCTGGCCTCGCCCCTCAAGCCTGTGCGGTATAGGTAACCCTGTCTGGCATAGCCTTGGAGATCACGGCACGCCAGCTCCCACACAACGGCAAGATGGCAGCATCTTTGGGGGGAAACATCTATCACCGCAGATGGCCTTATCCATACTAATGTTATAAATATAAAGGAATACCTGTCGGTCTCATTGTTATTCTTTCGTGACTCGTGACGTGCAAACCACTGAAATAAATTCGATGAACACAAATAAATTAGTAGTTAGATTTTTTAAGAAAAGAGTCATAGAGGATATAATTTAGTATGAATAAAATAGAATAGAATTTATTTATTTGCAGGAACATGGTATACAAGATTATTGTTGATATAATTAATTAGATTCCAACATGTTTCACTGAAATAATCAGCATGCAAATATCTACAGATAATAAGTATTATTATTACTAAGTCAATTCACAGATTTACATAAACTAGTGGACCCCCGAAGATCGATATTCGATCTAAGTGAAACTTTTTTGTAATTAAAAACTAAATATTTAGATATTAAGTATTATTATTACTAAGTCAATACACAGATTTACATAAACTAGTGGACCCGCGAAGATCGATATTCGATCTAAGTGAAACTTTTTTGTAATTAAAAACTAAATATCGTATGACATGTTATGACATTGTAATTAAGGTTTTTATGTAGAATTTTCAACACTAGCAAACAGAAACTTTATCAATAATTACGTGTATCTTTATAAATAAGATTGATAAATAAGATACACGTAATGTATCTTATATATCAGTATGTCAAATGTTTATAAAGTTTTATTTATTGAATTAAAGTACTTTATAAACATTAATATCAAAATATATTAGCGTTGTGCACTTCTCTTACACGTAAAGTGTGCCAAATTTCATACTCCTCCGTCCGCGCAATTTTCATAAGAATGGTCCTAAAGTTTTTGCTTCTCGTATTAATATATGTATATATATTACATGTATGTATGAATAATCTAAACCAACGTGTCGATGATTAAGTTTTTTAACATTACAAAGATTCGTCCACTGCCACTGGCTACTCGCAGACCTCTAACAGCAAAGCCATAACTTCGACACAAACTGTATCATGATAGTGATTGAGAGACCTCACCATTTGTGCCTGCCCAATCAGGCTGCAATGCATGTTGCACTCTTACCTAGTATCATCATTCATCACCATTTAGTTCCATCACATCATATCATTTCTACCTTGCATTTCCTCGTTCCAAATGTCTCCGTCCGTAACAAGAAAAACAAGTCACATTCAAAACGTGTATTTAACGGTAACATAAGGGTATATTGTAAAAGGTAGTGCCACGCCAAATACATGCATGCAGACCAATTGGGCCGCCACGACCGGGGAGGACCTCTCGCTTACACGATACCAGCGCAAAGTGACAGCTGCGCTGTCGAGTTTCGTTCGGTGTGCAAGTAGCCGGTGGCCCATGGAGGTGGGAGGAGGAAGGGGGGCAACACATATGTATAAACTCTATGCGGATTGTTTTCTCCCTTATATTAGGTATATAAAAATTAACAAAGGAAATAATTTAATAATAATTTCTTCCCCGCAACCATGGAAGAACGAATATAATATGTGTTTATTTTTTTAACTAACCATCAAAAGTTTCTTAAACTAACTCGATCTAAAATTATTAAAACACATCACTTAGGTGCATAGTAAAGATATAAGTCGGTGCGAACAAAATAACAAGTTTGTCTTCGCCCGTCTAATCACACCAAAATACCTATAACCGTAGAATGAGTAATGAAAACAGAAAAGTTGTATAAAAGTAGCGTTACATGACACCTTCGTTTTACATTACTTTTAGGCATATTTTTGGTGAACCTGATGAGGTTACAAAGCAGCAATCTCAATAAATGACTGACAAGTTTGATAAAATGTCGAGACAGGGCCATTTTGAAATAACGACCTAACTGTTAAAGAGGCGTAGGTACCTTCAATAGTCAGCTCAGTGTCATGAGATGGTACAAATATTCAAATACCATTAGCAAATTTGTGCAGTCGCGTTTCGTGCGGTGTGTAAGTAGCCGGTGGCCTATGAAAGTGGGAGAAACAAGGGCAACGCTATGCGGATGTCTATGGACGTCGGTAGTCATGAAGATGGCTCCGACTGCTCGTTAGCCCCCCTATTCTGTAAAACGATTCACACTTTTTAAAAATGCATGTAAACAAAAAAAATAGTCAAATTGATAATCTCCTCCTTTAAAGGCAGTGAAAAATGGCCGAATCTACATAAATATTATACGAATCTAAATCAGGTCACAGAAAGGTTATTTTACTCATAACAAAGTAAATAATTTTCCGTAAACTGACTCAAATGTAAACAGTCATTCTAAATAACAAGTAGAATATATCGCCAATAGTAACCTGTTGTTGAGGCATTAATAAAATTGCAATTTTAACGTTATAACATACATATAGGATTCAGGGGAGTAACGTTTTGAATTATACGCTACACAAGGACTGCCACATAATAAGGTACATTGAAGCAAGTGCATCTCACAACCACTAATTTCCTTTGTGCGTCAATTCAAAGTTAATAAGTACCTAATTGAGTTACAAACATGCTTTGTTAGCCGTTCTTCGGCTGTCTATTGTCTGAATGTATTGTTGAAGATAAGCATAAGGTACATATTAAGGATGTTATGTATCTTAAAACAGAAGGTCGGATGGTGGATAATCATTGAATTTGTAAAATGTCCCGTGCGATGCTTGTCAAGGAAAAACGTGTTCTCGAGACAACATTAAAAATATTTCACTGCAGCGTTCCATTAAAACATGCTAGTGGGTCGGCAGCGAAAACTTAACATTTAAGTACACATTAATTTCCAAAACAGTTTTTATATTTAATTTTTTATTTCATTAATTTTTTTATAAACAAACAACTTTTATTTGTCGATAAAAAATTACTTTAACTAAATTATTAAAAGTTTCACTTAGATAGATATTCGATCTAAGTGAAACTTTTTTATAATTGAAAAATAAATATCATAATATATTACGTTATATTGTGTAAGCAATTTATGTAGAATTTTCAGCACCTGCAAAATATAGGTGTCTTATAGGTAAGTATATCAATGTGTCAAATACATGGTAGTGTATGTAAAGTTTTATTTATTAAATTAAAGTACTTTAATAAACATTATTATTAAAATATATTAGCGTTCTGCACTTCTCTGACACGTAAACTATAAGAGCTATTACGCACTGTCGACTGGTCGCCGTCTAGCAGTCGCTTGTGCGTCGCAACAACGCGGCGAGTCACAACAACAAGTCGCCAGGGCGACTTGACGACTTGACATAATATAAACTATAGTAAGTCACAGTCGCCACCGACCGAGTCGCTGGCGACTAGCCGACAGTGGGTAATAGCTCTAATGTATTAGCTCTAGTGTGCCAAATTTCATACTCCTCCGTCCGCGCAATTTTCGTAAAAATGTTCCCGAAGTGTTTGCTTCACGTAATAATATATAGATTTTATATATTTTTTTAGTTTTATTTTCTACACTTTGTTATTCAACACATCTACGGCTCGAGCTCTTTAAAATGAGACCATAACCAACTTTTTCAGTGCAGCTTTTGTCCCATAATCTCCGAATCTGCTTACGCTATCAAAATATAAGAACATTTAACTAACTCAAACGTATAGAATTTTAAATAAAAAAATATATGAATTAATTTTTAATTAGATATATGAAAGTCAATATCATGAAAGTTATCCTTTGGTATAGTTTATAAATATTACTTACGTCATAATATAGGTATATTTGCAATATCAAACCTTAAAATAGCAACTAGAACAAAAGAATATCATGAATGTTTTACTTTTGGTTATAGTTATTTATATGGTTATATAAATAATAACAATTGGACACATAATATAGGGTTTAATATAATAATAATAGTTTATAAATACTACTTACGTTTCTCTATTTGCAATTTCAAAAATTTAAATAGCAAATAGAACTGAAAAGAAACAACGTACACAAAAACAAAATTGATTGTAAAATACGCATAATATAAATATGATGTAAACAGTTTAAAACTAACGACGTAGAGATTTCGTTCATTGTTGCACAGACAGTCCCATTTCACTTATCATCTAGAACTTCAACGGTTGATGCACTACTCGCATTATCATTGTTCCGTTCTTCTGTAAGCTCGTCGTGTGTTTCTAGTTTATCATTCTTTATATTCAGATCTGGAGATTCGGTTTTTAACGAATGAATCCGCTCCTGAGTCTCCTCTTTCACGTCACTTTGGTTGATTTTCATTTTCCTGCTCTTTGTGTTCCCCATCTTCTATCACAGCTCATGTATGACTGGTGCTTAATACAATATACCGTGCAAATAAAGCTTGATAACGTTTTTAATCAAGTGCTCACTTTTATGGGCCGGTGACGTCACGATAAGAGAACCATGTACGCACAATGCGAAGTTGCAACTGGTGTAAATAGCCGGCTCAAAACAAGTTGCCCTCATTCTCCTTTGCAAGATAAGGCGACGGTGACGCATCCTTTAAAATTAACTATATTGAGTTGGAAATATTTTTACCGACGATCAGTAGGTACTTTATTGAATGTTCATTTTATTTTATCAATTTAGGTTGAATAAAGAGAAAAAAATATATTACTTTCAAGGTCCGCCAGTTCATTGCGACATTTTATAGCGATATTACCATAATATCATTGCCAAAAAAAATTCTTCAACATTCTTTTATCTTCGTTCGCCGTTAATATATACTTTTTTCATTCTATCCCCTGTATGTATGACTGTGCTTAAATAATCGTATGAAAGTTAAAAATATATTCAGAACTCAACTGTCTTATTTTGTCTCAAGAGATATTCAATACTAAACTCCAATTTTATTTCACTAACACTCAGATCCAGTCGCGTCGTCACATTACACGATAGCCACTTGATATCTAAACGACCTAGCACTTGTAAGTTTACACTTCATTCTGTATGATTTCCCACGATAACATTGCCGGCATTGATTTTATTATCCGCATATATCTGACCGATAAGCCAAGACAATGAGACTATGTAAATGAAATGTTTATCTCAACCTGATCTATTACGACAACAATGCTAATAAAGAAACATGATATTTTATTGTTTTTAACGTCAATATTTAGAATGGAAGTGAACCCGTACTTCTCTAATCGACTTCAGAACAATAGCATGCCCTTACCCTAATCCTAAGCCCAAAAGAGGTTTATTAAAAATTTGTTTCGGTTTTCTATTGTAAAATTGCACAAACAACAACGTCTACGACTCTTTTGTCTTCGCCAAAGCTCAGTAACATTGTGAATGAATGAATGAATGAATGAAAAAGTTTTTATTCAAAATAGAATTACAGAAATTACTTTTTGAACGTCATCAATTAAATCTACCACCGGTTCAACTAAAGTTCTAGAGTGTTCTAGAGTGAGAAGTTCTAGAGTCCGTTTACTGCAACGCCCCTTAAAGATATGGTGAGCTTACTGTGACATCAGTCGCCAAAAATATATCTAGTTTTAAAGGGTTAGTAGTCGTTTCGCCCAAAATGTTTGCCCAAATTGGGTGTGTCGGTTCCGACACGCCACCAGATTTTACTAGAATGAATATGATTCTTGAGTGGAAGTGCAAATTTACGCCACGTGCGTAAAAGCCACGCTAGTAAGAATTAAATAAATATTCACAGGGTTTTACCATATTATTATTTTCATAATTATTTTTATATCGGGCGACTTAAATATTTTCATATAGGCTGCCTTAACTGAAAATTTATTGTTTTTTGCTTTATTATCTGTACCTACGAACCTTTGGAAAATAAACGTTTATTTATTTATTTTATTTATTTAAATAATTATCATCATCATCAGCCGGAGGACGTCCACTGCTGGGCACTGGCCTCCCCCACAGATAGCCACAGGAGAAACTCCCCCTTGCATCCAGCGGCTCCACCAATCAATCGGTCCAACGGTCTTAAAGAATAAAAACTCCAATAGCAAAAAAAGATGATATTAATAACGGAGATGGCAGTGGTAAATGGTAATACCGATATTGATAAGTTAAAGCTAACAATGATGTTAATGATAATAACGAGTATGTGAAGTGTTTTATTAATTTGATCGAATGTTTTCAATGAAAGGCGAGCTGCGGCGGGTCACGTCGCGACTCGCGTCTGTTGTTCTGTTAGTCATGAGTGTAAAAATACTCGTGGCAGTGACATCATGTGCAAGGTTATCTGTAGTCGAGAACATAAGTCACTTTAGCGATGGCGATAGCGCAATGTCACAACCTAAACTCTTGTTATGTTTATATTTGACATTTCTACTTTTATGTATATGACACTAGCCGTCGCTCGCGTTGCCCTTCAATAAATATCAATGAACATTACTTTTAAATAGAACTCCAATATCTGCCACAATATTTATTTCGATATTTCTAATTTTTCTTATAATAATAAGTATCCTATGTTATTTTTGATACTTACCTCTAGGAATATGTGTGTAAAGTTTCATAATGATCAGTTGAGTAGTTTTGTTGAAAGCGTAACAAACAATCTAACACTCACATTTATATATTAGTAGGATATTTCTACTTTTATTTATATGAAATGAAATAGAGACAGGTAATAAACAACAATCTGATGAAACTGTTGCTCCGATTGATCAGATTTTTGTTGTGTAGCTTGGAAATGATACACTAAATATGTGGATACGCCTCTCGCTTTTATCAACCTTGTATGTTAACAGGTGTATTTAAGTATTAATAGTATTTAAGGTCTTTATTATATCTACAATTACGAAGGCATTATAAGATTACTTGGTATATGTACCTACATTTTATTATTTATATACGTATATGTTATATTGCACAAAAACTACTGAAGAAATTTTGAAAAAAAATGCTACACAATATGTGGACAGATTGTAAAATCTGGATTAACATACAGACCCCTTTTTTATGAGATGGGGAGCAAACGAGCAGGTTAGGGACGACTGCAGCTCATCGATATCTCCAAAACTAGAGCTCTTGTAAATAGATGCGGTCTTTAAAGAAAAGATATCCTCTTTTCCTGTAGAACTCTAAGTCGTATCGGATCGGGGTTACCGCAGGAAGCAGCTGGTTTCACAGTACCGTTGTACGTGGTAAGAATAGACATTCAAACTTGACA
>LUGF01055674.1:163022-181077 GCA_001625245.1 Calycopis cecrops | reverse complement strand
GCTCATCTTATGGATTTGTCAACTGACAACCGCAAAAAAAGTTCGAAATCCCAACAAAAACATCCTGTAAAAAAACCAAGTCTCGCAGCTCAATCTTTCTACCATAAAAAGTTGTGAGATCCATGTAATACCAAGTCGGTTAATTTATTTAGTCCCTTCTTAAGGAACCTACTGTCTTAAGTTATTCTCATATCGATATTAAAAATCTTTTACATTTTAAATAAAAACATCGACTTGGCTATCGCATGATTCGATTGTTTAGTAGTCCATTCGGAAAGACTTTGGTGAGAAAACAGGTTGCTGGCCCGAAGTGCTGCGTGGTGTGATACATACTACTATTCCATCCTATACCCTTCCCGTTATGCCTCATACATCTAGGGACCTATCTACCCCGGTTATTCTACTGAAATCTGACTGAAAATCTAACTTTGTTATCCTATATATTTATATGGAATTACAATGATATTCATGCAGTTGGTATATCTAGAAAACTGGACCGAATTTACAAATTATTTTTTTGTTTTCTTAGTTTAGACACTAAATGCTAGTTGTATTCTAAATTTGAAGCTTCTAAGTCTGCTAGAAGTGCCTTAAACTTTTGATGATCGGTCAGTCAGTGAGTGACAAAATCGAGAAATTTAACAAGTTCCAATTCTTAATCTACTGGTTCAAATTGAATGAAATTTGGAATATAACCTATATTTACAACGTCTGCTAAGATACTAAAATTTTAACAGGAATGTTTTATCCACTACGAAGTTATAGGGAATCGAAATTGGCCTGAGTTGCTTCGAGAAAAGGATGGTACGGCCGTGCCACTTTTTGCTCGACTTGACGGGGGCACCGCCGCGCTGTGCCCCCAGATAGTAGGTACTGGCAGTAATTTTCGGAACGCTAACAAAGTTAAACCCTCCCAAGACGCCATTTTGCTTAAAGAAGCGTTTTCGCGGGTTTATAAATTATGAATCTTTAATTTGAAATTTTGAGTTAAATACTTATCAGAAATAAGAACAAAACTTTGTATAAGCTCCTTGATCATTGATAAACATTCTAAAGTGGTTTATGAAAACTTGGAAAATAGTCCATTCTATCGTTTTCTATATTTATTTATATGTGCCCCCACTGAAATCCATTTTTTTACACATTACATATTACGCTCGCCTATAAGGATAATGACATCTTTGCATTGCTTAATATTTTTTCAAACACGGTGACGAAATAGGTAAAATATGCAATTGTAATAATAAAATAATAGAAATATTTACATATTCATAAATATTTATTTAATATAATAGCAGAGCATTCATTAGAAATGATAATACTTTAAATTAAACTAGCGCGACGTTTTCTATTAATGGTAGTAATGTCTGTTACTTTCTGTATCTGCTGATATTTGTCTATAGCTGACTTGACAAAGTCTGCGGCGTTGCTAATTTTGTCCAGCTTCTCTGGCGACATAAGGGACCTCATTTCTTCGTGAATGGGACCGAGGCTGTCGAAAGTGATCTTGCATAGATTTGTGTATGTGCAAATTCCAATGGTAAGGAGGGAACCAAATATAATGACGAAAATACTGTTCAATATCCACCCGATCGTTCTTCCAGCGTAATTCACTATAGTCTAAAACAAAATAACACTAATTATGAATCAAAATATTTTTTTCTAAAAAAAATATTTTTTTCTAAAAAAAAAATTTAATAATAATAACCATATATAATAAGTATTTCAATGGCACAGTGGAACTAGTATGCCAATTGCCAACAAACTTAACAGCTTCTGTTTTTATGTCATCAGATATTAAAAAAAATCTTACCAATCTTTTTATTATTCGCTGAAGGTTAATTTTATGTTTATACATAGGTACAGCCTACAGGATTATTTTCAAAACATCAAACATACTCTTGAGACTAGATATTCAACATTATATACAAAAATTTACGACTTTACAAGATTGTCATGGTTTGTTTTTCGATAAAAATTTTAAAGATCTCTCAAAAGTCTATAAACTCTATGTAGCTTGCAAGGAACAAAATTGAAGTCGAGGAGACGCTCGTATCTTTGAATGTAGACTTACAAATGTCACGACAGTACAATAACAACTTAAAAAACAATAAATGATGAGTTATGTCGACATTTGCAAAACGCTGTTGTTTATTAACTATCTAATCCTAAGAGCTTGCTGATGTTTTAAACATTGTATAATATCCATAGGTTTCTTTCAAATACGGACTTGCTACACCTGCTAGCGGTTTAAGATTATTTTAGCTTACCCTAGAATTGGGGATCTGATTCCAAAGCAATCCAAAGGGCGAAGTGTCTGGATCCGCCAAAAAATCGCTTGGAGTGCTCCCATACATATCGTAACTGAAAAATAGAAAAGAAATATATTAACAACAACTAGCACAATAAGTTTTTCATCAAAAGTATTTTTTTGTAGTATAAAGGGGCAAACGAGCAATCATTTGCATGACTACCGACGTCCGTAAAGCCTGCATTGAGTTTACACAGATGCGTTACCCTTGTTCCTTCTTCCACCTCCATTAGCCCCCGGCTCATGCGAGGTAAGCGAGGGGTACCTCGGTCATGCCCACCCAATTCGACTATATGCAAATAGCCCTTAAAGCAGCATCATTCCGTAAAAAGTTGGATTTGAGCTCAATAGTCAATACTTTATGCTACAGTGTCATTACTAACAAATTAACAGACAGTACTAAACAATTTTGTAAAATGATCTCAGGAATTTCAAGAGCTATGCCTCTTATTGAAGAAAACCCAAGACAGGGTTTCTCATTTCAGATTCTTGGCGTTCTTTGAAAGATACCTAAAGTCCAGGAGCAATCTGACAAAGACAATGATATAACTCAGTTACATTTCTTTATGTAAGTTCGGTAACATAAGGTCCGTGCGATTATTTTCATTATTTATATCCGGTGTAATTCTAAGAAAATTATGAAATTCAATGTATAGGTTTTTTTAAAGAAACGTATAAAAATTGAAGGTTCATCTAAATACCTGGTAGGGCCAGTATATGCCGGTGCGAAGCCGTAACCGGGAGCGTACAGGAGATCGGGATAGGTGACCTCCGCGGGATTAGAGTATCCGTAGTTTGGAATATTATTCTGGTCCTGGAAATTTACATTGGTTTTATTAGTAGACTGGGTACTCTTTTTAGCACAGCGGGAAAAACGAGAAATCGGTAAGAGTTCGTGCCATGCTGCATACATACCTGCAGCTGAATTGGGCCCGCACAACAGGGAATGTACCTCTAGGTTAAACGACACCGGTGGAAAGAGACAGCTGTCATGTCGCGTTTCGTGCGGTGTGTATGCAGCCGGTAGACAATGCATGAGGATGGAGGGCAGCAAAGCTATCATTTGTACTCATGTAATATGAGCAAGAAGTACTTCTGCTATTGCGGCAAGTGCACCCTAAAGTGGTAAGTTATACAAATATGGTTGGTAATGAATAGCTACTTACAATTTTGTCAACTTCAGTAGGCATTGTCTGCATTGTCTGCATTGGCTCGTCAGCTAACATATCATGTTTAACAAAAGTCATCCGAGGCTTCACTGGTTCTATTCTCGACCAACCATCGCTTTTTTCCTCAGCTCTAAATACAGGATGGTCAGGCTCTGGCTGGTTTTGCTTCTTGGAAACCTCTTTCGTCTCCATGCCGCCAATCGAAGGGTCGATCTTAACCGGCTTGTCGAAAAAGACACGCGGATTTTCGGCAGCAAGAGCTGCAGAAGCTATAGCTAGTAACACTGTGATTCGAAACATCTGGAAAAAATCAACAGATCCAACTTTAAAGAAATTTTTGAAACATTTTGTTTTTTTAGTTATTTTTATATAATTATTTAGGTACATTTACTATTTCAAATACATTTATAGTATTTTTTCCATGATAATAATGTCCTTTCTGAATTTCAGCTACGGCGGCCATCTCTTTATAGACTAGCCGACTAAACAGAACATAATATAATAGGGGCCAAATGTGTGGGCAAATGCAAGTGTGATCTCTATTCCATGATTCACATATTCCGATGGGGATATCCCGATGGGTAAAAAATCAAGCACACGTGTTTTCCGAGCCACAGGGGTGTGCAACTCCGAAATTGTCCAACTTTGAACTGTTATTAGAAATTAAAAATTCCCAATAACGCCTATACCCGGGTCTTCAACCAGGGACCTTATGATCTGTGGTTATACAATAGACAACGAGGTAGTCAAATTAAACAAAACATCTTATCACCTCAACTTTTTTATACGACATTATATTGACTATTGTAATATATTAACTGTAACCGCTTTTTACTCTAAACACAGAACCTAATGCTAATAACTTAAGTTAAAAACTTGGACACTTACCTCGACTTAGCTTCTGTACTTTCCTGGAGGATATCCTGAACACAAATGATGCACTGTCAAAATCTCTTTACTTATTTATACAAAAGCCCATAAAAGCATGACTATTCCAGGGAGGGTTATCGGGTGATTGTTTCGCAATAATAGAGCCGGCTCCCGTGGTTTCGGAGATAACGAATACTCAAACCTTTGGAATGTGGATGAGGTACCGTAATGTATTGTTCATCAACATAATTTTTTGACAACAATATACTTTTTTACGCTTTTTTCGAATCCTCTTTTTAATAAATAACAAAAGACATAAGTGGACCTGTGCCATTCGTGGCACACACTGGACATCACGTTTTCGAGAATAATCATATACCTAAAGTAAGTAAGCTAAGCTAAGCTGAAGAAGTGGCAATGGGCAGGTCATAGTGATCGGAGAACTGATCGCCACAGCTGGGGAAGAAAGGTTCTCGAGTGGTAGCCCCGCCCTGAAAGGTGTAATGTCGGACGGCCTCCGACCCGGTGTACAAATGGCTGGTCAAAGTCGTATCGATGGATATAATAATAAAGAAGCTATAGATATTTTAACCCTGGTTATCCAATATGAGCGGAGTTAGGCGAGTGAAACCGCAGGGCGCTGCTGGACTTATATTATCTTAACAGTGTAAAACGATTTTTATTCAAATGTGACGTAAATGAGCAGAAAAATAAAATTGAATAATAAAAAAGCAAGTTAAAATAGAAAATTATAGTAAACTGTTATTAACCAAGAACTTAACTGGACTAAACAGGGCTACTTTTTGGTCACAGGTCAAATTTTCAGGATTGGTTCATAATCAATAATAATACATTCGATTTGTGAAATAAAAAAGATTAAAAAATAATTAGATACTTTTTCCCATGTTATAAACATATGTCTTGGTCACCACGTGGCATCTGACTCGCGAGTGTCACTCGGCCGGGGTCACGACCTTGAAGTCGATATATTTCGCGTATGAACAACGATCGATGTATTTTTAAGGACCATTTCAAATCGATTTTGATTTAACAAAATGTTACAATTAGACGATAAAATTTAAAACACACCCTTGGAATGATGTTTACTTCCTCATTTTAAAATTTGGCCGGTGACCAAAAAGTAATCCTGTATAATATATTAGCTGTACCCTGCATGCGTTGCTACGCGTAGCGCCATCTGTCGAAAATTGGTCGTACCAACAACTTTGCTAAAGATCATCACATGATCAAACGATTCTTTAAAGAACATACAGACAAACATTCATTTTTTATATAGGTATACTTCGTGTATACTAATTTTAAAAGTTTCCGTAGGCATCGATCAATGAATAAACCTGAAATTCGCATGCGAATAGTAATTATGTTATCAAAGAAAGGTGTTTGTACTTCGTTTTTAAAATATTACCTTTTGCCACCTACAATTTGACCTTGTAGCTCTTGTTTCGTGACTACACGAAAAATGTTAAACCAAGACGTTAAAATAATGTGCTTTCGTTATTAAATTTTAATAACAAGTTAAGGTCACTGCTATGACCTTCACGAATTTACTTCAATTGTAACCATAAAATTTCATTATGTAAACACATAAAGAAATTTTACTGCTGTACATAAAAAAACTTTTTAATTGCGTAAATGCATATGCCTTTTCTATACTTGTAGTATACAAAATAGTAGCCAACTAATAGCTACACCTTTGAAAAGAAAATCCTAACAAATCTTAGTTGAATAGTAATTAGTGATACCTAAATACATAGCGAACAATCAAAGTAATACGAACTTTTAGACATACCTAACATAGAAAATATAGTTCTATTATAGATCTTACAGATCTTGAGGATCTAGAAAGGCTCCCAAATCATCCACTGCCGTGAAAGTATTAGCGCACAGTTAATATATGTTAAAATGTCATGAAGTTTCATCACAGCCTATGATGGTTTCCTAACGATATTTTTTACAATGCGACAGCAACAATACGTAGGAGACTTTAACTAAATTAAATTTGCAAATGTAAATTGAAAAACTGTTTTTCAGAATTGCTTAGACTAGGGAAACATACGTCCGCTCTTCGAGTATTATTATTACCTATTGAACCACTTAATAACTGATATGATAACTAATTATTAAAATATTATAAGTAATAACAAATCGTATGTTTATATTGTAAGTCGTTTATTGGCTCATTGTTTATGGGACGATATAACAAAATAAAAAAATAATTTCTTGTCCACAAACAGTGACTGTCGGCTAAACTGATGTACCTATTCTTTAGGCTAGGGTTGAACCGGTGGTAGATTTTATTGTTGACGTTCAAAAAGTAATTCCTGTAATTCTATCTATATACTAGCTGCGCCCCGCGGTTTCACCCGCGTAACTATCGATCCCGTGGGAATATCGGGATGAAAAATAGATGTTGGCCGATTCTCAGACCTACTCAATATGCTCACAAAATTTCATGAGAATCGGTCAAGCCGTTTCGGAGGAGTATGGCAACGAAAACTGTGACACGAGAATTTTATATATTAGATATATAAAACTCAAAGGTGACATAGCCATCTATCAACGCACAGCCCAAACCACTGGACGGATCGGGCTGAAATTTTGCATGCAGGTAGATATTATGACGTAGGTATCCGCTAAGAAAGGATTTTTAAAAATACATCGCCTAAGAGGGTGAAATAGGGTGTTGAAATTTAATTAAGAGCGGTTGAAACCGCGGGGCACAGCTAGTTTTGAATAAAAACTTTTTTATTTTGATGTTGATTTAAAAAAAAAATTGAAAAAGGTTTCCTGGTTTTCTAAATTATTCAATAGAAGTAGAAGATTCGCTGGCAGCCCGCTTGTGATTTTTACATAATATTATACTAACAATGTATTTTTTTAATATGAAATGTTCTACCAAATGTTTTGATCGAAAATTATAATTGGGAATGAAAAGCTCACTCAATATTAAATTTTATGTATACCTAATGATTACATTTTTCATAAACATTATTAGAAATAGAATATTCCAGTGTTTCAACTACATTAGTCGATATCAAATATTATATATTATTATACCTAGATAAATAAAACTTAAATAAAAAATAACACAATAAAAATCTCAATTTAGAATATTCAAGTCCAAACGCACATAGGTATCCACAAAATTATTTTGTTAATCAATACAATGAATGCAGTCAGTCTAGAAGTTTTTAAGGCTGAACGCTCTAGGTTATTTAATCAACGTTTCATTCCCTGGTGTCCCTATTCACTCGTTATAAACTCTATTGTTGTTTGAATTAATGTTATTGGCTACAGTCTTCTGTAAACTTAGCCATAACTTAGGAATAAATTCATTGTACATAATACATAATTATATATAAATACTGGCTGCGCTCCACGGTTTCACAGACGGGAATATCGGGATGAAAAATAGATGTTGGCCGATTCTCAGACCTACTCGATTTGCACACAAAATCTCATGATAATCGGTCCAGCCGTTCCAAGGGAGTTCAATCACGCACACCGTGACACGAGAATAATATATATCATATTTTTACACAATTCATCTGCACGTCATTTCCCTGAGTGGATGGGTTGGATTAACGAACAGAGCCACATCATATCACATATATAATAATGACAATTGAAGAGTTATACAAATCGTAATTTAACCATAGGAGACATTTCATCATGAACATATTATCTGACGCTGTTTCCTTGTAATTGTTACACAAAGCTAGGGTTAAAGCTTTTGTAGTATAAGTGGACAAACAATCGATCGGAACATTGTAATTCCTAACAACTTATTATTTTTCTTATTCCGCATAATTTCTATCAATACGCATTATCTCCCTTTCCTCCTCTATCTTTAAATGGGTAATCGTCCACCGGAAACTCACAAACAGCATGAAAGAGAGGCGACGATAACAAAGAAAACAAACAAAAAAAAAAAAAAAAACAGCATGAAAGCGTATTGCGAGCGAGAAGTACATCCCGGAGCCGGCCAAAAACCTTTAAAATGCAGCATGACACTACCTCTAACTTTATTTGTTCCGTAGCATTCTGCGACAAGCTTGATGATTCATAAAAGCATAGAATTATAAATGACCATGACTGCGTTAAAATAAACACTGCCTACTGTATACGTGTATGAAGTTGTATATAGATTCTTGATGTATTACATTAATTTATCTAGCTGTACATACAATAAAACAGTAAAATTCGTGTGTCTATACTCTATACATTGAATATATTTACGAAAACTAATTGGGGGCGATGTTAAAATAGTATTAGAACACTTTTCAAGGTTTTTTTATTTTTTTGTGTCTGTTTGTCCGTTTGTCTCTTTGTCCGAGCTAATCTCCGACACTACTGGAAAAACACACACACACGGTAAAATCACTCATACGGTAAATCGGAATTTCGGCACAGTACAAGCAAACAATTGCAAATCACTTCGATTATAATATTACTACGCTACGCGAACGAAGTCGCAGGCACCAGCTAGTGTTACATTCAAGGGCTTTTAAGGGATCATACTACAAAGACAAGAAAGAGGGCAAACGAGCAGTCGCAGCCATTTTCATAAATATCGACGCCCATAGACATCCACATAGAGTTTATACAGATGCGCTGCCCTCCTTCCTCCTCCCACCTTCATGGGCCACCGGCTACTTACACACCGCACGAAACGCGACAGCACAGCTGTCCCTTTACGCCAGTCTCGTGTAAGCGAGAGGTACCTCCCCGGTCGTCGCGGGCCTTTTCTGCTACATGCATGCATGCAGCGTGGCACTACCTCTTCCTAGATATCTCATAAACCATGAAACCGACATCAAACTAGATACTAGAAATATTATTATAATAATTTAATTATATACCGTTAAAGTTATATGTGTTATTCGTTTCATGCAATGTGTGTGCATACACCCCGCAAATATAAGTTTGTCAACTTATCTTATTTATTATACTCTTCTAAAATAACTCGACATATTTTTCACATGGCACAACTTCTGATATCACCAAATAACTGTTAAAAATTCTGAGAAAACGCATTGTAGCCTGTGGGTGAGTCAGTACTAGCTCGGCATTCAGATAAGAGTGGATGAAACAATCAGTGTACAAATATCCTGCATTCTTAACTTTTATGATTATTGCGAGTCACTGGCGAAGTCAAATGATTTTATACTAATATAGTTAATAGAAAAGTTTGATAGTATTATTTGCATTGAACAAGCTCCAAAAGTACTGGACTGGACAAGTTTCGAAGAATATTTTACCACGCCTAATTTTATCCCCGATGATTATAGGCGGTAGAATGTTTTTAAAACCATGGGTGATTCGTATGAAAACTATTTGAAATTTGTGGCGAAATTAGACCGACTTGCTAGTTTATACGAATAATCTGGGCCTTGGGTGAAAAAAGTGTGTTATCTTTGGTCGTCATTAGATAAATATATCGATTTCTGTAGCAATTTCATAATTAGAAGTCAAGGCAATATTCGTACTAGCATTATTTATGATATTTTAACGCGCGCTTACACTTGTTGTTTATATGTCCAGAAGATCTAATAAAATAAAACTTTCGAAGTGGAAAGATAGGCTTAATGATTGAAACTTAAATAATGCTTAAATACAATATCGTCTTATCTATACAAGTAATTATATTGAAGTGTCTTTCAGTAATGCCGAAATAAGAAGGTCGGTTAAAAAAATCATCATGTTTATTCTCTTATTGCGAAATAGAGGTTTTTAGGGGCGGGAAATAGGCTTTGTTAGCAGAGCTTTTTTTTGGATACGCAGGGACCTTAACGTACGCTACCCAGGAACCCGTGTGGCTCGACCTTGTAGTGTGTGGCTCGGCAATTGGGTTGCCCTTAGCCTAAACCCCTGAGGGTGCCGCTATAATTGGAGGACCCCGGATTTACAAGCAACACGGTCCCTCCAGCGATAGGCTGGCCTTGTTGAAAATACTAGACTTCTCCTCCTCGGGGACTGTCCGTCTGCCTTTGAACAGTCCCTTATCAGATCAGTCAGATTCCTATCCTTACCCCTGGTCCCAATGCTCCAAAGGAGCACGCCACCAATCTGTCCACAATCGAACCCGCCAGTCGTCCCAATCCACGCTGCCGTCTGCTGATTAAGAGGGATGGGTGAAGAACTCCTCAGCTGAGCTGCTCTTAGCCTGGCCTCTCCCCCTAAGCCTGTCCGGTATGGGTAGCCCTGTCTGGCAAAGTCATGAGGATCAGAGACCCGCGAACCCCCCAACACGGCAAGGTGGCAGCATCTTCAGGCGGAAAGACAAGTTCTCCTACCGCGTGCAAGTGTATTTTTAAACCACTCACAAGGTTATTGAAATATGCACACAAAATTTCAACCAAATTGGTCTAGCAGTTTAGACGGTTAAATATGTTACGTGATAAACACAAACACGATAGGATTAATTTATTAAGTTAATGATTTGTGTATTGTTTCAAAAAATGCCTAAAAATTTTACAACCTTTAACCTTGAAGGTCAAGTCACGATATATTAAATATAAATAAATTTTGAAACTTTAAGGTCAAGTGATTAAAAATTTCCTTTATTATATTTGTGTTTTATTATTTGGTTATAAAATATGTGTACCGGATTTAATTAATTGACAGTAAACACACAGGGAGAAGCAAAACTATAGTACCTAAACACTTGAAATTTAGTGCAGGGGTTCCTTTTGTGTATAACCAGTATGTTTGATGTAAAAATACATTTTTAGTCATTCAACCATACGGCTGAAATAAGAATGAAATGAACTAAATGAAATATGAAAATAGGTATATATTAAGTTCTTGATTACAATTAAAAATTAACTTTAAGGGAGAAATGGACAAAACTACTCCTTAAAGGGCTAAAATAGAGAGGTAAAGTTTGTTTGTAAATTTTCTAATTTCTGGACTCAGCGTTATAAAAATTGGTAATAATATAAAAAGAAAGGTTTTTCTTGTTTGTTCGCAATGAATAGCCTCCAAAACTACTGGGCTTATTTTAACAATTCTTTCACTGAGAGAAGGCTATATCCGGAAATAAGTAAATTTGACGCCCAACGAATTGGGCATTTGTTTAAATAAACTAAAAGGAAAACACAAGTAAGGTTTGGTAAGAGGTAGTGCCACACTGCATGCTTGCATGCACTCGAATTGGGCCGGCACGACCGGGGAGGTACCTCTCGCTTACACGAGACTGGCGTAAAGTGACAGCTGTGCTGTCGTGTTTCGTGCGGTGTGTAAGTAGCCGGTGGCCCATGAAGGTGGGAGGAGAAAGGAGGGCAGCGCATCTGTACAGTCTCTATGCGGATGTTTGTGGGCGTCGGTAGTCATGAAAATGGCTCTGGCTGCTCGTTTGTCCTCCTATATCATTAAAAAAAAAAAAACACAACCGTACAAGGCCCATAACATATTCATTGCTGCAAGCTGGTGTTATGTGAGTTCGACTCATCTGGTTATGTTCGTCCGATTCGGCTGCGCTGCATCCTCGTCTCCAAAAAATCTATACATACATATAATAAAGTAAAATCCGTGAGTCTGTACATTGAATATATTTACGAAACACTGATTGGGGGCGATCTTAAAATAGTATAAGAGCACTTTTCAGTTTTTTTTTATGTTTGTGTCTGTTTGTCCAGGCTAATCTCCGAAACTCGAAACTACTTAGACGGATTTGAATAATAATTTTTGTAGGATATTAAGCCTGGTCAACATCAAAAACACTTTACTGCGGTAAAATCGGTCATTCCCACGGAAATCGGAATTTTGGCAGCAAACAGTAACAAATCACTTTGATTATTATTATCATATTGCTATGCTACGCGAACGAAGTTGCAGGCACCAGCTATTCTTTAAATAAATCCTTCGAAGCCGCAACCTACTCCGGCGACACGGCAGTGCCCCCGCCAAGTCGAGCAAAAAAGCGGACGGCCGTACCATCCTTTTCTCGAAGCAATTCAGGCCAATTCCGATCCCCTATAACTTTGTTGTGGATAACACAGAACACACACAGCCTTTTCTTCATTCAATAAAATTCAATAACAGAGCAGTCATCGTATAATTAGGGTATATTTCAAATTTCATTCAATTTAAACCAGTGGATTAAGAATTATAACTTGTTAAAGTTTCACGACTGACTGACCGCTTCAAATTTAAAATAGGTACAATTAGTATCTAAACCAAAGAAAAATAAAAATATTTTGTAATTTCGGTCCGCATGAATAATGTTGTAACTCTTACAAACTTACATTTGCAGTTCGATTGCAACAGATAGGTACCTAGGTATATGAGACAACGGGGGGGAGGAGGAGGATATGAGTTGGGATAGGGTGTTTTCAGCCCATGAGCAACAATCCCATAAAATTTTATAAAATGACATTCTATGACTTATACAATTTCTACATATTAATGAAAGTTGTTCAGTTTCCTGAGCCCGATCGATTTGGCCATCGCATGGTTTAGTATGTTACACCACACAGACTATTCGCAATAACCTGGCTTCTAAACAAAGTCCTTCCGAATGGACGTGGCTCGTTCTGGAGACGAGAGTTTCAACCGCGAGGTGCATTGTGTCTTCATGCGATGGCCTAATCGATCTTCTTATTTTAAATGTAAAAGAATTCTAATATTGATATGATAAAAAGTCACGTAATAACAGAACGTTCAGACCGAATGTTTCTTAAATAGGGGCTAAATATAATCGACTTGGTGCTACGTGTATCTTACAACTTTTTGCGGTAGAAAATTTGAGCAGTGAGACTTGGTTTTTTTACAGGAAGTTTTTGATGGCATACTACAAGCAGTGTAACTATAGTATTTGAGGCCCGTATGAAAGTCGGATGGGCCCATCTCTCATCTCTACATAGTAACGTGACAGCTGTGCTGTCGCGTTTCGTGCGGATTGTAAGTAGCCGGAGGCTCATGGAAGTGGGAGGAGGAAGAAGGACAGCGCATCTTTATAACCTTATGCGGACTTGACTCGACTGCTCGTTTGCCCCCTTATTCTATAGAAAGTGTAAAGAAGCACAAGCAATGGATGTAAGCAATAGGCTGCACTCGGCCTTCTCTGATCAGGGTCCATAAAGGCCGAGGTCCTCTTTAGACCCTTTACTACTAGCCAAGATCCTTAGTTACAAAGAAAATTGACTCTTACCGCTTCACGTATTCCCAGAACAACCTTATCTCTTCCTCTATTTTGACACTCATCATATCACAAGTCAACTCATCAAATACACAACTCATCTATGAGAGTCTATTTCTTTAATGTTATTTTATATAGTTCGATAAGACATGCGGCGTTGCATGGGCGTGATAGTAAACTATGCCCGTACGTCAGTTCGCTTCAGCCCTTCGCCAGTTCAGGGCTGAATAACCAATCGATGCCCGTACGAGGCGGCATACATATTTAATATGACAAATTACTTTGACCGTTAGCGGCATTTTAAATTATTCAATTAGCATCCTTGTTCACTTGTGTGTATAAATAGCTTTATATTGTGAGGAATAGTTATTTTACGTCATCAGAACTTGCAGAAAGCTACTTACTAGTAGCTACCAAAGAGGTCCACTAACAATTATCTTCTTTTGTTGTGGCATAAGGGGGCAAACGAGCAGTCTGAGCTATTTCCATGACTACATACGCCTGTAGACAACCGCGTAGAAATAAAAAAATGCAACGCATTTGTTTATTTATTATGTCAGTCTCATATTTAAAGCGCGAGGTACCTCTCTGAACGTACCGGCCCAATTTGGGTACATACATGCATGCAGCGTGACACCACGTCTTCCTAAGACCACTTCTCTACTTCCCTCGCCTACCTCTTTTCTCTTCTTCCGAGTCCAATTAATTACCTCTACCGGACTGCGTTAGCAGGGGCAATAATGGTGGGTGTGGCTCAGACCAAATAAAAAGTACATTTTATTTGGTCTGAGGGTAGGCTTGCCAACATGAAAATACGATTATTTTTTTTAGGTCGCGAGGTATACAATAGCGCGCACAGTGTGGTGCTTGCCCCTCGTGCATCGTATTAACACTTTGTCAAGAACATCTTAATCTAAATAACTATTTTTTGCTTGGCCTATCATTTGGGCGGCCGGCTATCGGTGGTGGCCGAAAAGCGGGACAATTAGCGTCCCGCACACACCCTAAGCTGGACATATTGAATAGGGGCTTAGAAGCGGGACGTCCCGCGTAATGCGGGAAGGTTGTCATCCCTATCTGAGGGGTATGTTTGTTGTGTGTGTGTGTATGAAATGCTCCATCTAGACGTGTATATAATCAAAGTCTATACCCCCTCCTACAGCTTAAATAGCTTGACGGATGTTGACGCGAGTGCCAAGAGGTTATTAAATACACTGCGCTTGTATATTCTGTTTGATGTTGTATGTTGTGTTGTATTGAATAACTAGCTGCGCCCCTCGGTTTCACCTGCATAAGTTTCGATCCTGTGGAAATATCGAGATATTATGTAGCCTATATGTTGACTCGACCTGTTAGTAATATTCATGCAAAATTTGGAGCAAATCCATGCAGTAGTTTTTGAGTTTAGCCCGACCATACCTACAGACAAACAGACAAAAATTCTAAAAACTACATTTTTGGCCTCGATATCTATTGTATTTCACGCCCCAAGTATTCTTTTAAAATAACATTCAATGTACAGTTTTGACTTTCCTACGATTTTATTATGTGTATAGACTAGCTGTATAGTGCTCGCGTTGCTACGCCAGCAACAGATACGTCAGCATGGACTATCGTAGCAATATACAAAATTCACTAGAATGACAGTGGCGCCATCTGTCGAAAATGGGTTTTACCAACATAGAAACCTTCGTGGGCGCATTCAGAACAACTTTACGAAAGATCATCACATTCTGAAATGCATTATGCATTACGATTTATCCGTTCAGAAACTTACCCGTTTTCCCATATGAATGAAGTATTTTCCCGTGGTAAACAATAGCTTATGTTGATCGGTGATAATGTAGCGTTCAAATTGTGAAATAATTTTTAAATGGGTCCAGTACTTTCGGAACCTATTCGTTACATACAAACACACACACACACACAAACACACACACATACACACACACACAAACATTTTTTTCTGCTTTATAATATTAGTATAGACAAATAATAAAGAGAATACAATTGAACATGGCTTTATTCAGAACAAAGTAACATTATACAAACAATAGGGTAAAGATGCCTATTATGAGATAGTTGCCAAATATGAGATAGTCAGGTTTTGGCGACACTAATCACATTAGCTATTTGGTGCAAGTGTCGTTAGAAGCAGTGCGGGAACAGATCAAAACTAGTGTTACTGCCTCTCCGCCCGCGGTGAAGTTTGCTCGTATGCGTGCGTTTTTCTACGAAACCACAAAACTAGATTTTTTTCATCCAATGCTTATGAGGTATGTTAAATCTTTATTACTACAATTATTTATTTAAATTTATCTTCGTCACGTCAATTGCATTGTTAATTTTACAATTCCTTTGAATTTTTTTTGTATTTTCTATGTCCAAAAATAATGGGGAGCCATTTTGTTTAAAGTAGACATTTTCCTAATATGAGACATGTGGGGTCCCCTAAAATGAGATATCTCATATTGGGATATATAGAAATATTATCTATAAAAAACTTGATTTTAGATGTCACCAATGAGGAGAAGGAACCTGAAAAGGAAAGGAAAGGATAAAGAAGATCAAAGAGGCGAAAAATGGGCTAAATGTCACGGATGTTTCAAGTGGCCACATGAAGATTGTGGAGAAGTAACAACAAACAAACTGGGTTTATTGTGATCTAACATAACTATATTCTAAGTATATTTTTATATGTGCCATTTAAATATCTACACAGGGTGTAACAGACAACGTAACGATAAATTGGCATGGTAACTCAGCCCGCAAAACTATGAAACGTATCCGAAATCAAATGAAAAAAAAATGAGTTTTAATACTTTCATCTCGCGCGCGACATACGAGAAGTCAAAAAATAAATTTAATTTCCGGATTTATATCCGGAAATTAAATTTATTTTTGGAACTTATGTTCCATAGTGAAAGTTGTTCAGTTTTATGAGATGAGTCTTTCTACTATTTCATGCTAAGTTGTTGTTACGCTGTCTGTTACATCCTGTATATCTATAGATATTACCGTGATTATGTTGAGTCTGACATATTTATAATCATAAGCTGAAAAAATATTTGTTATAGTTAATTTTTATTGTTCAATTAATTTTTATTTTTATATAGGTACGTGTCATTTAAAGTCACTGTGTTGGTACATCTAATGTTAGGTACCTTAAAATAATAGATCTTTGGATTTGTTAATTTTTGATACGGATTTCATTATTATAATTAGGATAAGTCACTTTAAATTATACTTATATGAACTCATTACTACTACTACGTTACATTGAAATACTTTTCTAAAAAAAATATCAATAAAAGTTTAATTTTTAATTTAGATTTTTTGTTTTTTCTTTCAAACGTATATAATGTACCTAAAATGAGATACTATCTCATATAAGAAACCTCTAGTATCTCTTATTAGGAGACCATTTTTCTGAGACGTCATTTCTGACTTTTCTAAGATTATTTGATGTAACAAAAAAAATAGTTATACTTAATGCTAAACAGTTTTTTATAGTCAATCTACACTAAATACCGAATCGAATAACATAATTTTCATAGTTATCAGTAGAATCAGATTGTTTTTATGGCAAAAAAACAAAATGGTATCTCATAATCGGCATCCTTACCCTACAATTAATTTTCACAATCAGACATGTACATAAAATCTAGGCAATAAAGAAATATAATTAGAAATACATACAGAAAAAAACAATGAATGAAATTGAGAAAACAAAATTGCATAACAATCTTTTTTACCATTTGGAAAATATTATTTAATTTATGCGAGATGCTGAAATGGGTTGCCACTCGGCAAAAGCTGAAAATACCATGGCACATTTCCAACATCGATATTCTGAGGCACCCTGAGATAATTTAAAAGGGAACAGGGAACACTGATATCCTTATTTATTCTGTTTGTTAAGAAATTAAAAGATAATAAACCTAATTAAGGAATAATAATAAAACTTACTTTGGAACAATAAATAATAAGAATAAAATAATACAAGTGTACAGTAATATAAAGTTATATGGGCTACAGTTCAAGAAGTACATAAATGAGATACAAAGTAAATGTTATAATAAATAAATGTTTATTTTAAAAGTTTACATACGAAAATTGTAGACTGCTAGCTGCGCCCCGCGGTTTCACGCGCGTAAATTTTGATCCTGTGGAAAATAGAAAATCAACCATAGCATCCCATAGGAACAATTTTTCGGGATGAAAAATATCCTATGTGTTAATCCATGTTGCCCTCTATATGTGTGCCAAATTTCATAAAAATCGGTTCAGCATTTTCGTGTGAAGGAGTAACAAACAAACAAACTAACTAACAAACGAACAAACATACAAACTTTCGCATTTATAATGTTAATAGGATGTTTACAATATTTTCTTATATAAATATATATAAGTATATGGTGGCAAACCAGCAGTCTCTTGTTGACAATGATGCTCTTGGACATCTCCGCATTTTTGTTATGACGATACGTTCACACTATTCCTTCTCCAACAAACCACCGGCTACCGGCGAACCGCATGGAA
>LUGF01055674.1:135796-152016 GCA_001625245.1 Calycopis cecrops | reverse complement strand
TTTTTACGATATCGATTTGGATATTATAACATCATGTCAAATTGCTTAAATTGAATTTTTTGTTGTCTGAGCTTTAACAGTAGTTAGTCAAGTATTGAAAACATAAGTAGAATGTTACAACATTAGTGTAGATAAAAATTGATTTAATTATCCAAACTAATTATATAAGTAAATTTAACCAAATTTAGGAATTGTAGCACAAAATTCAAATATGTACTTGCAATGTTATCTAACAACTAACTAGACTGTTTATCGTCTTTGAAGCTCCACCTACACATAGACATCGCATTAATTAATTACTAATATTAAAATTCTTTACTTTAAGATTATTTCAATGGAGAAAAATGGAGTAGTACCACAATAGATAATTTACCACTAAAATTGTCTAAGGAATTTACATCATATTTACATAATTTTAAGGATAAGTTTACTCTTTTTGGATTAGAGTGGATATATAAAGATGATATTATTTTAATTAAAAGTATACCCAAAGCAATACTAGGAAAGAACATAAGGCAGGTAAGATATTACATAATTATCTAATATTATCATCGTATGTTAGGTTTAATATCCAACAAGACTCACGGAGTTACAAGATAAATCAATCCCCTATTAGAGTTGACGAATTTTGGATATCAAGCCAATATTCGTGTAAAACCAATGTAATGAAACGTAAAATTAAAATTAACTACTTTTTAAGTTTATTAATTAAACGAGTTTTTGATTTTTGGTCGCTTTCTGGGATCATATTTTTACAATAGGTAGGAGCTGAAAAAATTCTTCCTATGCTATTTTTATGACTTTTGCTTGATTTGTACATCTAGTTTGTATCTGTTTCTCGTGTTACTATCATGATCATCACTTATACTGAACTAGAAGCTATTCTGTAAACAAATAGCTCTCTTCTGCAGCACGTAAATATTAGGTAATTATTTATGTCAACAGCGTTTCCCCACAACATTACGAAATACCTAATGCTGTGAAGTTAACTAAAATAAACTAATTTTGCCGTATATGCATTAGAAATTTTTCTACTGCAAATTACAGTAGCTAATTAAAAATGTTGATTATTATGTTTTAGTTCGATACAATCATGAAAGCAGTAAAAAGTCTTGTGCACGAACAAATAGAAGCGTTAAAATCATTAAGGGGTAATATTTCTCTATATCCCAAATCAATCATGGATCCTGTCTTAAGCGAGGTAACATTTTACTGATCTTAATAATAACCATCTTAGATTTTTTGCACAATAGGTGAAACAAATAAATTAGAGCTATGTGAGTATCTAAAATTGCATTGTATCTAAAATACTCAGGAGAAAATAGGGTTTTCACCTATTTGGGCTGTTGGACGAGGTAATAGTTGGTGTAGGGATTAGTAGGTACCTACTTAATTCGCGGTCTTGCCAGCGCATTACGGACCCTGGACTCACTCTGTTAAACTTTGATTATTATTGTACTGCACAATATTTAATTATTTATTTCGTAAATATATGCAAACAAAAAACCTTACAGTTTTTAAAAACCATGATATTTCGCTGTTCTATGACACTATGGCAATTAGCAATAAGTGCAAATTGTTACTTGTGTAAAAACCTGTAAGTGAATAAATTGCCAGTTTCTCTGATACGAGAGTATTTAGGAGCCTAATTTGTGTGTTAAATGTAACTTTATCAGTCCACCGTCCTTGACATCAAAATTATTTTCCAGAATGCCGCAGGCTTATAAAGTAAATTTAAAAGTATTTTATTATGCCAGTTAGCTAGTTTACCGACTATCACGGGTTGAAGCAAGTTATCAGGACTAATGGGCTTTGAATATCATTATCAAGATGAGATGAAACTATCTATATCCACTCCCATATTCGTCAAAGAATAGTTTCATAATTCTCATAGAGGTGACCAACCCTTTTTTTTTGGTAGTGCAGGGGAATATAATATCTTTACGTACGCTACCCAAGAGCCCCGGTGGCTCAAACGGGTAGTGTTGGGCTCGGTAACTGGGTTGCCCCTACCGACTAAAACTCTGCGGGTGCCTCCGGTCGCTATAATTGGCTTGCTCCAGATCTACGAGCAAGAGGGCCCCTCCAGCGATGAAAGGCCATACTTCTCCTCCTTGGGCTGTTGTCTTTCTGGAGGTGACCAACAAGCCATAGTCGATCGCAAAGCAATAATTCGCAACAACACAAACCAAATCTTGTATACATGCATAATTATGCTGTTTTATATTTAAAATTTCCCTTGATATGTAATATGGAAATTTCAAATTTAAAATATCACCGTATCCCTATTTACATACGTATGTAATTTTTGGGATACGGTGTTTTGTCAGTAAAAGTCGATCTTCTTCTCAGAAGGAGAAAAAGACAGAGAGCCCTCTCTATCATATAGACCATAGATACTTCACGCCGTCAGCTTTCCTCTTAAATTAAATTAATATGCAGTTTTGCATAGTACGACCTTTGATATAAGGTAACATTATTATTAATACCTTTTTATTCTTATTCCAGGCGTGCAGATACGCTATAAAGTTCGGAGACGTAGTAAGTAAGGACGAATGTGAAAAGTTGCTGAAGGCGGTGTCAACGTGCAAGTTGCCGTTCCAGTGCGCGCACGGCAGGCCCGTCATGGCGGTGATGATGGAGTTGACGCCTGTGCATGATGAGTATAAGGTGCTTAAATAAAATAGTAGTAGAGCCCAGTGCGGATATAAGGTCTGTGATACTCAGTGGCATAAAGGAGCCCGAAAATAGTCTATTATATTATAATATAGTACTAGGAGTTCGTGCCTAGTTCGTTAACGTCAAAAAATCTAAATTGCTTAATCATAATAATGCTACTTCCTAATAATACTTATAGCTTTCTATTGGTGAAAGAATGGTTAAAATCGATCCCTAAGTTTTGAAGCCTATTCCATACAATACAAACAAAATCTTTCCGCTTTGTAATTGCTCTTCTTATTTCAGATAAACATGGAGAAGGTAAAACAATTCAAAATGGTGTAATAGTGCCTTTATTGTTTATAGCAATTTGCTCGTATTAAACTCTAAGGAAAAAAACCTTTCTTTTTTCAACACTTAGTTTAATAAAAACAGAATACTATTGGTACCTGCTGACTACCGAGGCCCACAATCACCCACACAACCTGTTTTGAAGTTATATTGCCCACCCGTGGCGCATTGGGATAGACGGACGCTGCGAAATATTTGGCGTAGTTTAAAAAAATTCTAAAGATATTCTTTAGGGTACAAATACAGCACGACCGGGGGGGACCTCTCGCTTACATGAAACCGGCGTAAAGTGACAACTGTGCTGTCGCGTTTCGTGCGGTGTGTAAATAGCTGGTAGCCCCAAATAGGAGGTGGGAGGAGATAGGAGGGTAGCGCATCTGTATAGCTCTTATACTACTTATACGGTAGTCATAAAAATGTCTCCGACTGCTCGTTTGCCCCTATACAAAAAAACATTCGACATAATCATCGTTATCATCATCAGCAGCAGACGGAACGTACACAGCTTAATATAGGCCTCCTTCAGAAAGATAAGAGCGCGGTGTTGGATAGCCCACCCAGTAGCTTGATGTTCTGGTCAAGATCACAAGAACGACTAGATGCAAGCATACTAAACTTAGATAATTGTATTTAGTTTATATTACAAGCACCAAATTTTCAATATAAATGCCAGTCAGTTCTGTTTTTTTTTTCAATATCCCCCTATAATAGATAGGGCCTCCTGTATATTTGACGGTGTTAGCTTTTATAGAAGCAAGCTGATCGTCGGCTACACTAAACGTTGCCTTTCATATGCCCGTGGAGGGCGGAGGAAAGAGGAGGACATTGCATTTGCACAACATCTCTGCGGCTATCATACAAGCGTTGACAGTCATAAAAATATCTCCGACTGCTCGATTGTCTGATGATAAAAAAAATACAATGTCAAATAATACACTATAAGATATTTTTTTATTTATGATATATGCAGTAGTCTATGGTTAGTCATAGATTGGAGACTGGAGAGAGAGAGCAATGTATGGACGAATATGGATGAAGTGACAGGCTCTCCAAGGTTGTCACCGTAAGAAGAGAGCTGCAGATAATCATCTGGAAATTTCGAAGTGTTCTCTTTCTAATGTAGTGCAACATTTATTAATAATATATGAAGGTTTATCATCTACACTTTTACTTTTACTCGTGCTTTACAATATGCTGGTTCAGTTTTTTGCATTACTCTGTATATCCAACTGGCATAAGGTGCAATACGTGTGTGTACATCAGGGAATCCGGCACCGCAAGGAATACCCCAGGACACGATGCCGACCAGCTTCTGTCTTCTCATCAATGGGCCACCCGAGTCACCCTGTGAACAAATGTTACCGATAGAAACCAACTATTTACTTCAAAAACTGTCAACTGTACGTTGACTGCGGTTCCGTAGTAAACGAAGAAACAGCAACAGTTTCGTCATGACCGTCTCTCTGTCCGCGGTTTTACTCAGAGTCTGTACTAGAAAGCTGTATTTTGGTATGCGTATGTAGATTAATCATAGCCAAAAAGTGGTAGAAAATAATCTTTAAACAAAATTTTCGGATACAAGTAAAATAGGGGTATTTTTTTTTCTTATCCAATATCCCATCGTGCATCGTGTGGGATATAGTTGAATTTCTTTGTAAAAGAAATTGTGATAATTCTTGTCTTTGAAAAAGAGATTATGAGGTTGGGAACACTGTTTTTCGATTTAGAGATCCGTTTCTGTTTTTTTTTTTTATTATAGGATAACTTATAAAATGTACTCTGAAAAGGGCCGACACGCTCTTGACCTGTTTTTTATTGTATTTTTTTAATGAAAAAAAAACAACTACTGTCTTTCTTAGTAAGATGTAGTGTAGTTAGCTGAATAGCAGCCAAATGGGTTTGGTCGACTATATAAGGATGTAGAGGTTTCTGAACGTAGTCGGTGGCCCGGTGGCGGTATGGAAGAGAAGGGAAGGGCAGGAGGCGCGTTTGCATAAATATTGCGGATGTCAATAGGCGTTGATAAGTACTCATGAAAGGGTTTGCTCGTTTACCGTCTTATACTAAAAATTAAATATACAAAAAATGGAACGTGAGTGAAATTGATGAGGATTGTAAAATGTCTTACATGACAAGTTCCTTGTCCCTTTTTTGTGAACGTACAAAACATTGTAGGGAAGACCTCTCGAGTGTATCTCATGGCGAATCGGCAAATTTCCTGACTAAATACTGTTTGGTTTAAAGCCCGCATGTAACGACTTGATTCACCGTTTGGCTGTAAAAAGCAGAGTTAAAAGATTAATCATCTGTTATTTTAAAAAACACTAGCAAGGGTTTAGAATTAGATATCTAACATTATAAACAGCTTTCGACATAAATCGAAACATTAAATTTAAATGACTTCTCCAAATGTTCATATACTAGCGTTAGTCGTCATATTTTAAAATCAATGCCCAAAAACCATGCGGCCATAAACGCTACCGCTGCGGCATCGTGTGGAAACACCCTTAGAGTACTTTACCCAATTATCAATTCACTATTGGACAAAGGCCACATTAAATGACGACAAGAATGCCCTGTATATGCATTCTTAACTATAATCATAAGAGATTGTATTTCCTATTCAAGAGATTTCATATCACCCCTAAAGGGGCTAGAGCGCCCGGGTACAATCAACTACAGGGCACCCTTTTGTATCAGCAAAATTATCTCGATCAATTGCCCGACACCGGCTCTCTTGGCGTATTCTGACCCTTGATGACCACCGAAGTCTCTGCGCTATAGCTACAGCCGCCCTTGTTCACAAGTGATTGTCTGGAACACTCGAGATAACTGGCATATTTTAGTTGTGTCTATTTGCTGTTGTTTATTTACCTAGATAATATTATGCAATATATTCAATAGATTCTTACGTACTACTCATAAATTATCTATGATAACTTATTATATCTTACCACCTGAGCCCCAAAACCAACTAAAAGAACGTCATCTTTTTCTTTTAATTTTCTCTTGTCGACTTCTAATATCACGATATTTTCGGTATTGAAGTACCCATTGACTTTCAATATTGCAATATCATTTAACCTCAAGGTACTGTTGTACCTCGGATGTACGTGTATGGATTGTACGTCATAAGGAACGCCTGCACTGTGAAGATCTATTATCCCAACCACTACCTTTATATATCGGGGATCAGCTCTGTAACAATTTTAACATTTTTGAGATTGAAGAGAGCATGCTTAAACTACATAGGTAACATATTAGGAAAATAACGCATTGAAGACAGCGATGCAGGCTGTTGCGTTTCATTTGATAGTGAAGACTTCTGCAGACGAGGGAATTTTCTGCGGACAAAAAAATCCGCGGACATTTAATCCCTTATTTGCGTTACTCGATACAATTGTAAGCGATCTATTTTAGCGGACAAAACAGTCCGCGGTCAAACATCCCTCGTCTGCGCAGGCCTTGCGTGTGTGTGGACTACTGGAGTGGAGGAGAGAAAAAACGTTAACGGGCGTCAATAAGCATCGTACGTTCAACTGTTCGAATGCCCTCCTATATAAAATCAAATGTGTCCCGGTTAACTCGATAACTACGAAGGTAGGGGTAACGTCTAATTTATTATTTAATTGCTTTGGATGGTATAAATTGCGCTTGACCGACTTTGTCTGAGCCGTTATCTGGTGCGGGACAAAACATTTGTGGAGGTGACGTCGGGGTCATAGGGGATTGACCCGTTAAAGTGCCCTGAGGAGCATAAATCCGGCACATCACCAATGACACTGTTATATTATTGTATTTTATTTGTAAAAATAAATGTTGTGTGCGTGAGGCCCACACACCACCAGTGGTGGCTGGCCCTGGATGGGTTCGTACCCCACTTCTAACATCTCATGAGAATTTTTACGAAAATTCGCGAACAAGTTAAATCCACAGGAGGCATAACGTGTAAATTGTACTCTGTCAGGCTGAATAAAACATAGATAGTTTCTGTGCATTCCTCATTCTTTTAGTGAGAAATGCGCCACCCTTATATTAAAACTCCTATTAAGTTGTTTAATATGCCTGTGTTTGTTAAGTAGATACATATTCGCCGATTGCATGTTAAAAAATAATGTAAGTTAGTACATAAACAAAGAATACCTTTCTTTCATTAATGAACCTAGTTCATGTCGCCACTTAGGTACGCCACGAATTTTTTTGTAGGATTAAGTTGACACTTATTTTATATGGGCTTTAATTTACCATACAACCATATTATATTGATGTGATAAGCTGCTATAAATACATGACAAAGCGTGACTTATTGTCACGTTCCGCCGTTGAGCTGAATGTGCAAGCGAAAACGCAGAACAAGCGATAGAGAAACACGATAGGCATATAGCACAAGTTCGTCGGTAACCCGACTTTACTAATAATCATTTTATTAGTTAACTGAGTACAGCTTTCTATAAAACTATGTAACTACCAACTTAAAAAGATATTTATGTTATAACTTACCCAACCACGCAATGTGCAGCCGTAACTAAATGGCTTTGTGAAATTATGGCACTCCCACAGACATGGTGTCCTGTCAAATTTTGAAGAGAAGCATGAAATTTCCCATATTCTGGAGGAGCTTTTCCACCTCCTACTATTCTTGGTAAATAAGTTGGCAAATTTCCTGAAATCACAGATGTAGGTAAGTAAGAAGGTATATCTATATTAATTATATGTATAGATATAATCAGTAACATTAAATTTACTTTTTAAAATTACTATGCAAAAAAATTAATAGTATCGGTCAGTCTTACCTTCTGCATTTGTTAATGAATAATTACATAAAAATAAACAAAGGAGAGTCGCTATAGTGTACATCATGTCCATTGTCCACCACCCTAAGATATAATTATATATAAAATGATTTAGATTTGAAAAAGCTATGATTAATCTATTATCTAATCGATTCAAACCAATCAAGTGATAATCAAATTGAAAAATATAGATTACCTACAGATTTCAAGATAACTAAGTTATCAATTCGGTAGCTGTTTAAGTAAATGACGTCATTGTATGGACATAATATTTAAGATAAGACGAACATATGACTAATTTAATAAACGGTAAAATTGCTAATCCCCTGCCACTCACGTACTGGAGGGGATATGGCAAAACACCAACAAAGTTCTTAAGCGGCTACGAAATGTTTGAGATAACAAAGTGTTAATAAAGCTCAGCTAGCGACCAGAAAGATTAGTGAAATAATTCATGCTCCGAATCTCTAACTGCTGCTCTATGTTACTGCTAAAATTACGTATCATCATTTCGGAATCTTTACCAATTCATTTTGAAATACCAGTATCTACAGTTCTTAATTGAAATATGTACCCCAAGTACTTAATACTCTTACGTACTTATAATTTTAAACTCTTTGTAAATATGTGCGAATTATTATGGCATAAACAGTTTTCACAGAAAAAGGAAAGAAGAAGGAGTCAACAGAAATAAACTATTTAGTGTCAAAAGTCAAACCTAGCTTTGACTAAAGAGGCTTTGACGTTTAACGATTTGTACGAAAATGCGTATTTGTTTATTTTGAAGATTTTGGAATATTTGTAATTAATTAATCAGTCCTAGTAATAACATTTTATTACTTATAATATCTATGTGTTAAGAAGATGGATATATTGAAAGCTGAAATTGCCAGAAAAAGGAAACTTTTGGAAGAAAAGAATATCTTAGTAAGTTTAAAAGTTGCCTTACTAAAGATCGCCTTACGTTATTTACAGATTAGGCGGCTCTTACAAATCACTCGCTGTAGCTGCCTTTTATTGTCTTTCAGATTTGTGATATTATGTCGTTTTGTGTAACTCAGTCTCAACAAGGTTTCATTCGATAAAACTTGATTAGAAACCTACTAAACACCACATTACATTCTTACAAACTTTATTGTCTTATATATGAGTTATACTAGTCGTACCATTTGCAATGCAAAATTGCAATCAAATAGTGAAAAGAATACTAAGAATCTTATTTCTCACATATAAGTAATATGATCTATATATCTAAAGAGAGTTATGAGCATGAGCTACTAACTGTACTCGTTGCCTACTCTGTTAGGACACTGACATGTAGATGTTCTTTTTCACATAAACATCACTTATACCGCAGCCGAAACAACTGTACCTAGACACTTGAAATATGGTACCGAGCTTATTTTTATGACTAAGTGAGCACTGAGCACTAATAAAGGATTTTCAGAAGTACATCCCCTAAATGAGTGATGTTTTAAATGTAGATTTTTCAAATTTTTGGACTTGAAGTTTGAAAAGAAGTACTTGATTACTATTTAACATGATCGGTGAAGGTGAAATGAAATTCCCAAATGAAATTGCTCTAAAACAAATGGGAGGGGTAAAATCAAGTAAGAGAGGTTAAAATCAGACCTCTCTTTCACTAATATAAAGCTATATTACCAGAAGGTAACATAGGCTATATTTTATTATGACTAACTATTTTTATTTCTCACACCCAACGAAGTTGGCATGGATCGCTGAGTCTTATATATTATTAACCTTTCGGTTACCGCGGACGTTCATTGACGCTTCAAAAACACGCAGCGAACACGTGGTCGGTACCGGTAGATTTAATCAACCAAATTTTACTTTTAATGTAAATTGTATGATGAGCAAATATTATGTTCAGCTATATTTTTCTTTATTTATAGAACCCAACAAAGAAATTTTTTAAAAGAGGCGATCTTCTAGCAAAAGAGCAGGAAGAATATTTGAAAAAATATGGACCTAATATAGTGCAGCCTGAAGAAAAAGACAATACTGTAGAAGATGATAAAGGTATACTAATATTTATATATATTTAATATAAATAGGACAGACTGTATTGTATAAATGGTAGTAGAGTAAATAGGTAATGCAGGTAAAACATATAGCTATATTAAAATACTATTAGAACACTTTTCAATTTTTTTAAATTTGTCTGTTTGTCTTTCTGTCCGTTTGTCTGTTTGTCCCGGCTGATCTCCGAATCTACTGGATGGATTCGAATGAAACTTTTTGTAGTGTATAAATACTGAGTCTGATCAACATAAAAAACACTTTTTACTGCGGTAAATTCGCTCATATGTACGCCAAATCAGAATTTCGGTATACTGCAAGCAAACAATAACAAATCACTTTGATTATAATAGTATTACTACACTATACGAACAAAGTCGCAGTCAACAGCTATATATTTTAAGTTTTGGTTATACAACTTTAAAAATTAGGAATAAGGAGGATGTCTATGAGCATTTGTACTTGTCTGTTCATTTGCCTTCTTATATTATAAAAAAAATGTTTCAGACCAAATTTTCATTACCACATTTGGCACTATAAAGACTCACACACACACACACACAGAAGATGTACTGCACAAAGCTTTGCACAAATGCAAATGTACTTATAATCCAATGGAATGGTGACCCTACACAATCAGAGAATCCTAGAACGACAACATAACATACTTTCGAAGGCACATGGCTCTTCTCACTACTCTATTAGCTTTTCAATTCAGAAATTGAAAATTTCAAATAACACTTTGACTTGAACTAATAACACTTTGACTTGAAAAGAAGTACTTGATTACTATTTAACATGATCTGTGAAGGTGAAATGAAATTCCCAAACGAAATTGCTCCAAAACTAATGGGCTGATTTTAACCTCTCTTTCACTAATATAAAGCTATATTACCAACACAATTCAATTTTTAATTAAATTCTAATTGAACCGGAATGTCTGATGAAACATTCAGGTCCAATATTATATTGCTATATGTGGAGAGATTTCTCGTTTCAGATTATCTTGACTAAACTGAGTTTGAATCTTGGTTACATTTGTTGAATACATAAAAAGTTATTTATTTTACTTATAATACATTTTACAGTCAAAAATGCTGAAAATGAGAATGAAAATAGTGAAAGCTTATCATTGCCAAGAGCAGAAGTTATAAAACGATTGCGAGAAAGAGGACATCCAATTGTATTATTCGGTGAAAGTGAGCGTCAAGCATTTGTGAGATTAAGAAGAATAGAAATCCAGGAACCAGAAGCCAACCGGGTAAGATACATCCAGCCTGTGAAAATTAGTGACAACATTATCATCTTTTAATGTTTTTTATTGCCTAGGGGACAAATTAGCAGTCAAGGTATTTATGTGACTCTCAATACCAGATATTTTATATATGTGTCGATGTCATATGATTAATCAGGCTAACTCAATTCAAGGATAATGCAGTAGTGGCGGTGTCCTTTTTCAGAAGCACTATTCAGAACTATATCTTAACCATCCCATCTTTACTTTATTAATATTTTGTGATCATAACTTGATCTTTATGGTTTTTTGTTTCAGGGATTTAGAAATGACTTTCAGGAAGCTATGGAAAAAGTGGATCAAGCATATTTAGATGAAATATTAGCATTAGGCACACAGGTAATTTTTTTGTTAACTATAAATTTTGACTTATGTGGAATGTATGTATGTAAATGTACGGTGACCAAAAAATAACCGTGTATAAAATACATATTATGTGTGTTTATACAGGGTGGATACGAGCGAGAGGCATTAAATTAAACCACATATGAAGTGTATTATTTCCAGGCTACACAACAAATATCAGATCAATCGGAGCAACAGTTTAGCCACAGGAATTTTTTAAAGTTTTTTCTCACTTCGTACACTCTGTACCATCAGCTGTTCGAGCGCCCGACAGCCTATAGTCCGCCGGGGTCATTCACCCCGTTCGAGGCTTAGTGACCTTACCGAGCGGCCGCGGCGGCGCGTATAAAGAGTGTTTACAAGTTTTCCTTATTTTTTCGCTATTTATCTTGTTTGAAAAAAGTATTTTCGTATACTTGTCGTAAACTTTTTTTTAATAGTCTCGGATTAACAATAGGCACTTATAGTATATGTGGTTAAATTTAATGCCTCTCGCTCGTATCAACCTTGTATAATTTAATAGTAATATTTAAAATATTAATAAAATTCAAATAAATTCTCAGATTGAGTATTCTTAAGTTGAGCTTATGTACAGGAATTACAATAAAAGAAATATTTTTACTCAAAATAAAATGATTTAATATCTATTACTAGCTCTAACCCGCGACTTCGCTCGCGTGGTAGTAAAGAAATATTTGTACATATTTCGAGCCGATGGCACTCTTCAGTCCTTGAACTATCTCCATACTAAATATCACATCATTCTGTTGATATGATATGAAAGAAGGACAAATAAACAAACAAATAAATAAACACACTTTTGCATTATAATATTAATATAGAATATGGATTAAATATCAAACTAATATTATATTATAACCAGCTCAACTCTATGATAGACCTGAGGAGAAATAAATGTTTCAGTGTGGATTTTTATTTTTCAGAATGGCACTGAAAAACCACATAATGAGGATGACATAGATGATTCAGTAACTTACGAATCCATACAAGAAATGGCAAAAACTATGGGCCAGGGTGACAGAAATCATGATATGAATGTTATATTGACTTTATTACAGGTAAATATTGTGTTTTTAATGCATAGGAGAAACATTAAGCAAAAAATCAATTAGCCCATAGCCCAGTAATTTAGTTGTAAAACAGCATTAACTTACATAAAGAGAAAAGTTTTATTAAATTTTCACTGTATGCGTCTGAGAATAAATTGTAAACTAAATTTCATCCTCATATTTCCACAAGTTCAAAACTTAACTTGAATGAAATCTCAGAGCACAGATAATTTGTAAATTGTTATTATTGTCAGCCAGATGTGTCCCACTGCTAGGCAAAGGACTCTTCTTTCTTTCCACACCTCTTTATTAAGGGCCAAACAGCGCCAATCCTTCCTTCCATGCTTACAAAAATCCAGCTCATCTATAGAGACTATGTATATATGTATGTGTAATATAAAATGTTTATTATTTTAGTTCCTTCTAAAACTATGGGGTCAGCAGCTAAATTCAGCAACTGCAAGTGAGAAAACTGCAGTGAAACATAAAATGACAAGAGCCACATACACACAAACTCAAGTGTACCTCAAACCATTGACCAGGAAGTTGAAGAAGAAAAACCTACCAGAAGACATTTGTGATAGCTTGATGGAAATAACAAAACATTTGTTAGAAAGAAACTATATTATGGTACAGTATTATTTTACCAATACAAAATTTTACTCTTATACACTACTATACAAAATCTTATTAATATTATAAATGTGAAAGTTTGTCTGTTTGTTTGTTACTTCTTCACGTAAAAACTGCTGAACCGATTTTCATGATATTTGTCTGTTTCTTTGTTACTTCTTCACGTAAAAACTGCTGAACCGATTTTCATGAAATTTTGCACACACATAGAGGGTAACTTGGATTAACACATAGGATAATTTTTATTCCGTAAAAATGTTCCTGTGGGATGCTATGGGATGATGACTTTAATGTATTTGTTACTCTTTCACGCTAAAACTACTTATCAGATGTTCATGAAATTTGACATATTATGGTTAGAAGGGAATCTGTATTAACGATAGTTTTTATCCCGAAAAAATGTTCCTGTGGGATGCTATGGGATTTTGACTTTAATTTATTTGTTACTCCTTCAAGTTACGACTACTTATCAGATTTTCATGAAATTAGGCATATGGTGGTTGGAAGGGAACCTGTAATAACATACCTATAGGATAGTTTTTATCCCGAAAAAACCTGTGGGATGCCAAGGGATGATTTTGTGTCTTTTACATTCGGCTGCGCCCTAATGTGGTACATGTAAAAATAAATGCATAAACAGATATTTGGAGCAATAAAAGTGTATCTTGGGATACCTCTTAACCCGATAAAATGTTCTTGGGGGATGACATTTGTATCTCTTGTGATCCTGATAATGGTCCTATGTGATAAATTTATACTTTTTTTACGGGCAAAGTTGTTGGTAGTTGTTTTTGTTGCTATGTTACAAAGTCAAGGTCACACTAAGCTCAGGAATATGATGAGTAATGGAACTGAATAGTTTTCTTTGAGGAACATGGGGCCAAAATGAGAAGAATACTCCTATACATTACTACACGGGAGATTACTCTCTTCAACTCTGTGTAGTACGTATATTGTGTTCCTGAGTTTAGTGTGAGTTTAGTCTTTATTGATTAAAGTTTTACCAGTAAAATAATGACATAGGAATCATCTTTCGGGACTACTACTTGGGATCATGCATTCATCCAGGTTTTCCTTTATTCGTCTGTCAAACTCATGTAAATAATATTAGCAGTCGTAATTGCGATTTGGTAGCCTTGCACAAACAAAATACTAGCTGACCTGGTGAACTTCGTTCCGCCTAACTATCAATAGATGGCGCTGACGGTTTTTTATAACTCGCTTGCAAAATGTTTTAGCTGTAAGATATAAAGAATCTGAATTTTATTCGCAGCACGGCTTAATTACAGATTTATCACACTAATATTATAAATGTGAAAGTTTCTTTGTTTGGATGTTTGTCCATCAATCACGCCAAAACTACTGAACGGGTTTTGATAAAATTTGTTATACAGATAGAGTATTAGCTGACTTAGATTATAGGATACTTTTTATCCCTTGGGATATGAATATTTTTTCACGTTGCAAGTATTCTTTTAAAAAATGATCTACAATCAATATCGAAGCCAAAAATATAGTTTTTAGAATTTTTGTCTGTACGTATGTTCGCGCTAAACTAAAAAAGTACTGCGTGGATTTACTTCAAATTTTGCATGAATATTATATATAACAGGTCGGGTGGCGGGTCAGCATATAGGCTACATACTATCACGCTATCACCTTCGGGGGAGGAGACGTGAATCTTTCATTCGGAAGAATTGAGATCTTCCATTTTTAAAGTCCAAAATCCACGCATGACGCAGGCGAATCTGCGGGCGGAAGCTAGTATTTCATAAGCCAAAGAGACTACAAATAAATGTACATGGTAGTTGACTGTCTCAAGAAATTTTTATGCTCCTGCTTGCAAGATTAAGATTTTTAATTTTTATATTCTTTTTAGGCTTATGTGTAAAGTAAGGCAGAGCCTTTAATAGAGCCTGCCGATTTTTTGTTTGTAACCAAGTTTTTTTTAAGCACTGTTTTATTTTTTTTATAGTATGGGAACACAAGGGTGTAGTCGGACTTCGGAGCCATTTTCATGAGTACCGACGCCCATAGACATCTGCATAGAGGTTATACAGGCGCAAAGCCCACCTTCCTTCTCCTCTCGCCATTTGCGACCGACTATTTACACACCGCACGAACCGCAACTGCACAGCTGTCGCCTTATGCTGGTATCATGTAAGCGAGAGGTACCTCCCCGATCGTGCCGGCCCAATTCGGCTGCATGCATGCATGCAGCATGGCACTACCTCTTACTAAAATAATATTTGTAAACATAACACTGGCTACGCCCTGCTGTGTCCCTCTCGCGTACAGTCCATGCAGTGACAGTACCTCTTGTATTAACCTTTACCTGGTATATAATACATCTTTCCTTTTTTTGCAGGCTAGTGATGCGTACTTACAAATGGCTATTGGGAATGCCCCGTGGCCAATAGGAGTGACTATGGTTGGCATTCACGCTCGTACTGGTCGAGAAAAGATTTTCTCGAAAAATGTTGCCCATGTGATGAATGATGAAACACAGAGAAAATATATTCAAGCTCTGAAGAGGTTAATGACAAAATGCCAAGAATATTTTCCGACCGATCCATCAAGATGTGTGGAATATAGTACGACAAAATAAATTATTTTGTGCTTGTCTTTAGCTTTAATTTCCCATTATAGTCGTAAGATCCTAGAATATGAGCTATACCTACATTTACAGGGTTATTTTTAAAACACCAGCAACTTCTCAGAAACTGACATTCTTCTACAATTTTTGACATAGCTCAAACTTAAAAAGTTATTTCAAATGTTTAAATCCAAGCTGAGAGTGGACGTCGCGACGTGAGGGTTAGGCGTAACCCATATTTAATTAATAATGACTTCTCTGCCCCATTAAGATTATTCTTTTTAAAATAGATAGTGCCACACGGCATGCTTGCATAGCCGTAGCCGATTTCGGCTACGGCGGCCGTCTATATAGACGTGCCATCTGCGCAGGACATATTATAGTGCACAAGTGTGCGCGGAATCACAAGTACACTCTCTATTCCCTCTGTTCCGGATGAC